>BLKR01009395.1:0-121787 GCA_011170035.1 Teleogryllus occipitalis
TTGTGTTACTTTGATTTCCTTACAATTAATTTTAAACATACTTTCCTTTACTTTGAGATGACACTATTACACTTGGCACACACTTAATATGTCCATTTCATGCATCCATTTTACTGACAAAAATACTCTTTAACCCAAGCCTTCGACACTCTTAAAATTATAACGTTCGTCTACGACGTGACCTTATTCGTGTCCATGATCTCCTTCTACGATGTGCACGCCCCTAATCCTACACTGGAAGTCTCCTCTGCAACAACTATCAATCTCCTTCTCACAACCTTCACTTTCCCGGAAACACATTGGTGCAGCTCACCTGTTGGTTGGCACAGTGTTCTGAGCAGCTGCGTTCATCGTAACGAAACATTCGACGAATGTGTGCAAGACGATTCGTTTCTTGTTTCCCATTAGGCCTCTGTTCTTCTGTTTTAATGCCCAAAACTTTTCTAATCTATTTTGTGATTTGTGATGGCTAATCTTAGTTCAAGTAAACTTACAGTTTTTGTGTTTTCTCTATATTTTATTCTCTACATATTTTTACGCTTATTAATAAAGAGTATTTTATATTTTTACCCTATGGGAATTTCGTAATACGACGAGGGAATATACTTATACAATATCATGTTTCTAAACTATGGTTCTTGTAAATATCAAGTATGATTTATATACATAAATATCCTTTTCTTAGTTGGCTTTATTTAAAAAATATACGAAATTTTCGCATTGTTCGTTTTTATTTATTTTTTCAAAAAAATCGACAATGTTCATATGTTTCGACAATGTTCATATATTGACATCATCAGGTTGTGAAAATAATGACGTCTCAAAGCCTGATATTTTCACAGCCTGATGATGACAATATATCAACATTGTCAAAACGTTGTTTTTTGAAAAATTAAATAAAAACGAATAAGCTGAAAACTTCGTATAATATTTTGTAAATTAATATTTAATATATAAAGATTAATTCATAACGTTGGCCAAGAGGAAAAAGTTTAAGTATGATTTATCCCAATATTAGAACGTAAAAGTAAAATCCCTTGTTCAAAAATTGTCGCAAGTATATACAGTTAAATAGTTTTTAAATAAATAAATGAAAATAAATTTATAGAAATAAAATTTACTGACTTATGAAATTAATATTTAATTAATATTTTCATTATGTATTGTTATTTCACACATAAGCAGTAATGTTCTTTTTACACATAAGTAATAAAGTATTTACATAAGATGTCCTGAATAGAGAAGAATAGTTTGAATTGTACTTCGTTATATTGTCATTTCTGAAATACTCTCTCATTCCGAAATAATCGCAGATTAGTGTGTCTTATTCGTATAAAAGTATCATGTGACCTCGTATAAAACACTCTTAACACTTCGCGATGTCGAATCTGACAAATTTGGATGTTAAGCTGCTCATCATAAATAATATCGTAACGTCAATGCAGAAAAAAAACAACTGAGGGTCGGTATTCAGCCCAAAATGGGCCGTTGGAAGTTCGACCGTGTTAACAGTTCATTGGTGATATCAGAAACTGTGTCGTAGTGATTATGATAAGCTTTAATTTAAAGAACATTTCTTTAGAAGTATTCTTCCTGACGAAAAGAAGAGGAAAACTACAATAGAATACACTTATAGTTTATCAACAAAGAAATGTTATGTAACGGTCAGGGTCAAACGGAATTAATCGTCAACATCTTTCTAAAATATAAATGTATTAAACGCGCTCATATATTCTTTCATTTATTTTTGTTTATCGTATGGCAAGGTCACTTCAGTTATCTTCGAAAGAAGCTACAAGAGTGCAAGTGATGCATTATAATATGTTGAAACTCATTACAAAATTCGTTCAAACCCGAAATAAAATAGAGCTATCTGAAAGGAACAGCAGTCTTGCACACTCCAGTCAACCGAGTTATTTGTGAAATACAAGTATGTTGCTAAAATGTTCTTGAAAAGATGAGATTATTTTCAGATAGACAGGAAGGCAGGTAGGCAGGGAGATAGGTAATCAGACAATCAGAGTCAGACACCCAGACAGGCAGACAGGCAGACAGGCAGGCAAATGGACAGACAAACAGACAGACAAACAGACAGAGAGGCAGAGACCTTCAGGCACAAACAGGCAGGTAGGTAGACAAACGGACAGGGAGTCGCTTTTGCTCAGTAGAATTTTCGGTATTAAGCACATACAAAAAATGGATTCTAACTACACAATGTGTTATTGGAAGTAATTTACTATATATAGAAATATAAAAACAAGATTTATCCTCTTTATTGCTAATGCCGGAGCAGTACCCTAACGAACGGGCGACGGACCGCGCGCGATCTTTCCTCCCTCTTCCTTGTCCTATCTTCTCCCCTTACACACACACTTACACTAACATGCACTACACTACCGCATATTCCGGGAGACTGGTCGGGAGCTTAGAGCTTGTCCCGACTGGGGCGGTGCCCCGCTGGTGGGAGAGTCCTGGTTAGGGGGAAACCCCACTAGCCGACGGTAGGTCGGCGCCGGATCTCGCTATCCAGTGGGGAAGATAACCGTCATCTCCAGAGAGAAAACATGTACTACACTAACGGGACTAATGACCAAAGCTGTTTACGCGCCCGGAAACATGAAAAAATCAATCAGTCAATCCTCTTTCTCGTTACCAGGGCCCGACAATAACACTTTTTCTGCTGACAGTTCGGCCTTTCCTGGCGCACGATTTCAATATTCTCTTCTTACGATATAATGGCGAGAAATTAAAAATTTGAGGTGTGATGTAATGTTGATTTGAGTGTTAACAAAACGTTATATTAATGTCCATGACTTTTGCTACACTCCTTGCCTTAAATTCTATCTCAACGTACATTTATGTACTTCTTTTTTAACTGGAATATTCGCCTTATTTCATTAGTCGGAATATATTTTTTTCATCCAAGAAATGCCATTTTTAATAAAAATGCAGACGAATGTGTGACATTTCTTCTATTTGTTTAATTTGATTGACCATCAAAGGGATTGAAATATATATAAAAGGGACATTTTTTATCGGAAGCTGCTTGCAAAAAATATCGTTCATTGTAGGATTTTCGCTCTTGTTCGTGTAAGAGCAAAGAGAGCAAATTAAATTTAATGAACATTCTGGAAATGTGTAAACACATCTGTCCCTAATACAGTGTGATTAATGGAAGGAATATCGAATCTGCATTACACAAATGAAAATATGAAATATCCTTCCTTACAAAACTGTGCAACTCAGCAACAGAATACGTTCATTTCTTTAAGCATTGTGAAAAAACAAGTATTTATTCATCCCGGAATGTTGCCATAATGGCAAACCCCTCGAAATTCGTATGATAGGCATTGAACTTATTTTCTGTTTTAAAATTGAAAAGTTGCATTCATTCAATTTCTCCTGTACATTTCACCAGCAATGCTATTGGCAAAATCTCCCTAAAAAATTAGACGACTCTCCTGTTTCGAAAATCACAATTAAGAACTGATTGGATTTTCCCAGAACTGAGACAAGACCTCTCATTTCGTAGAAGCATCTCCAACATTCATTTCTCAGAAGCCAGCAATTGCGAAACTATCGTTATGAGTTTACTACATGCACAACTCACACAAAATCGAAGTAATTTAAGTTCAAGGAAACCACAAAATTTCATCTGTCACTTCGATCCATTTTGGAAAAAGGGAAGAGAGGCGACATAAATATTTAATAATCCAAGACGAAAGTTGTGAAATGAAAAAGTTGTTTCCTTGAATTACTTACCCTTGAAATCTAGGTAACAATGTCCATTTAAAACAGACCCAGAACAATAATGTCCAAAAAATATACAATTGCATATTGACCATGGAAAATGAACTCAACTAACCACATCTTCCGTAGGAAAAATATCTGCATTAAATATACTTCTTTACAGATAAATGTAGATAAAAGATAAATATACCAGAATTTCCTTCAACTACCAGGAGCATGTATGAGATAGTTATGCAAGAGAATAAAAAAAGTAATGCAGTGAAAATATTTCACAGGAAATTTCAAAATATTGTTGCCGTTCATCCTTTCAGCATGTGAGAATTTCCTCAGCATATCAAGTGAAAACAATATCAGGAAAACCTTCGTTTTCATGTTAAATCAAGTCACATATGTCATAGATAAATTTAAAAAATACTAATGTAGCAAAGAGAGAACAATCGTTAGAAGTTATAGTGGATTATGAAATAATTGACAGTTCCGTTACGCCGCGGGAGTTAAGTCTTCTGGACAGCGGGCAGCTATAATAAGATTTCCTTTGCTGCTCTGGATAGTGTTCGGTTGCTGTAACACTGGTGACGCTGTAGATTAAACGACGAAACATTTTCGTGAAGAAAAAAATATTATAACTTCAATTTTTTGTAGTTGCAGGAAGACGTAAAACGATTGCAATTTTCAAAAATTCAGTGATTTCAGCGAAAATGAGAGCCGCACAATTTTTTATGAGTGTATTACATATTTCGTAAAGTATATTGAAAAAGAAATTGGAGCCACTTTTCAGAAAATTTTGAAAATGTAATTGAGACTTCATGTGGAGAATCCCCAAAAATCCAAATATCCATTTCAAACTCGCAGAACCTTGTGATCGTTCATATCGATCCTGGAACATCAATTTTGGAAAAAATCGTCTGATCGCTTTAAGTGTTGACCACAGAGCAACAGATAGACTCTATACCGTCAATCAAGTTTTCGGTATCAAGGACACACAAAACGTGTATTCTGACTACACAACGTGTTAGAAGGAGTAATTTACTATGTATAGATACAAGATTTATCCATTTTTTCAGTACAAGAACTCGGAAGAAAAGTTTTTCTGCTGAAAATTCGCCGTTTTCCGGCGCATGATACTTTCTCTTCGTTTGAAGTAAGGACGAGAAAGTAAAAATGATTAATAGAAACGAAAATTACAATTTTGAATCTCTGGGCACTTCTCCAAGAGATTGCTGGATAATTACTTGGAGAGAAGTTGCAAAGTATTAATATCATGTAAACTTTACAAAAATATGAATTGATATAATACAGAGCTCACGACGAAACAGTTTAATTTTTCACTGTTGTTTAATAGAGAACCTGTTTAATAACTGTAAAAATATTTTTTTTTCGTTCGAAGAAATTCCAATTTTACGAAAACAGCAACTCCACGAATGGACACATAACAATAATGGTCTCTGAGGACACTTTTGAAGTTTTAAGAGAGAGGCTTACGCAGGGCCGCATAAACCCACTAGAAAGGAAAAGAAAGCACTGAAATAGATGTACTTACGTGGTTTTCCAGAAGCGAAACCCATGTAGTACGAGAATATCATCCTGAAATTATGTGACATATGAAAACAAACATTTGCTCTCCCCCTTTTCAGACACGAGAGGACTTCGTGGATATAACTTTGGAAACGGGCATTTCTTGGAAATCTCGAAAAGCAAAATGTCAACCTCATTTGAAAGATTTTATATAAGTCACCCGTCAGGTCATGGGATTCAAGCTCCGGAAAAAAGAGAGAAAAGTTTGCCTGAAAATACATTCCAGTACAGTCGCTAATACGTGGTTGGTACGCTTGACGAGTAAATCGCTAGGTCAGCTTAAAATACCCATACGACATCCTCAGGAAGCACATAAATACAATAGGAGACTACATAACAATCGATTGGCTTTTATATAACAATCGTTCAAGTTCAGAAGTCATTAGTTCATGTTTTAAGTTTTTAATTAGATTGTAGTCGAAATGGCAGTGTGAACAACATTTTTAGAAAATAATAAACGATACTGTGTGGGATTGCTGTTTCTTAAAACATTACAACCTATTTTCTTATGTTCTTTTGTACGCAGTGCAGAGAAATGTTATGTAATAATCCAGAATATAGATATCGATAATTGAAGGAAATCACACGTTTTGGGGGCCCTGTTACCGAGTAAACGTTTTTCTTAAAAAAAAAAAGGTGTGTGTGTGTATATCTTTGTGTCTCTGTCTGTCCGTTTGTCTTTGAATAACACTGTTGCCTATACCGTTCACAGGATTTTATTATCAGCGTCAGGGCTATTTTGTTGAAAACTTTTTAGTTTTCAAAAATGAATAATACGTATTATTTTTGGGAACTCCTGGCGCATTAGAAATGCATTTCATCATTTAATGTATTTGGGGCTACAAATGTTTCAAATCTCTTTCTGAAGTTTTTTGTAATCTCAAAATTGTTCGCACATAAGAAAATTAAAATTAAAATTAAATTCTTTAAAAGAACGCTCCAACAAAATTTTCTCACCCTCGGCACAATTTAAGAAAATATTTTTGTATGTACACTACTGATTTTTTTTACCTTACCTCGGATTTCATTACATTTTTAGAATTTTAAGAAAATAACAGTTTATTTTCATGTCTGAACTTTATTTGAAGACAGTTTTTTAAGTGTTAGTTGCATTATTAAAGAGAAGGTATTATTTTTCAGTATTCAGATATTATTTTGATTGCTATTTCTCAAGATTTATTGATGTCTCAATTGATGAGGACCAGCCGGTAGAGTAATGAGATCACTATTTCCATCGCGTTCTATCTCTTGATTAGCTTGAACGGCAAACAATTTTTTAAAATATCAATTTGATACTCTCAGTTGCGGATGACCTCTGAGTTGGTTGATGTTTTAATGGAGGATTTCACAAGTTCTAGGAATGAATGTTGACGTAAATCCGTATTTTTCTCAATAGTAGTTATTTACCTGTTAGCTAATGTTTAACACAATTCAGTGACTGGATTGTTTGTTTTTCAGGCGTAAATAGAAATCTAAATCGTTTGCATTAGAACTAAGGGAAGTCTAAAGACTTCGTGAGGTAATGGCACTGCTTCGTAATGGTCGTTGACTTCTCGGCGCCTGAGCAGCCTGGCGACCACGTGGTGTCGCTTCGCCACGTGCTACGCGCAAACAAAAAGCGGTCGAACGTCGGCCATTAACATAAGTGAGTCATTTGCAAAGATAGTCCATGACCCATTGTATATGAGCGCTGATTTTAACCATTTTTATACCGTATAGGACAGTTTTTATAGGCCGATTGTTCGATTCGCATTCTCTTTCTACTCTTTTACATGTCATTTCAGGATTTCTTTGAAATATTACTTTGAAGATGGAGTTCTAGTCATTGCCTACAAATATATAAAAATGTATACATTTCTTCACATTTTCTTACAAACGCTCGGGACATGATTTCGTCAGTAAAGCTGCTATGGTCAGACGTCATAAATGCACGAAAATATAAGAGATGAAAAGTATTGTAGTTCGTGAACATTGTTAGGCACGTAGATGAGGAATTTAAGGTGAGATTCCACCCGAAAAATGAGAAAAATATCGAATTTTGTTTTTTAATCTTAAAATATTCTCTAGACTTTTCTGAACATTTTGATATATTTTTAATTAAAAAATCGTTGTTTTTTGATTATTTTATTGCGTTTTGAATGTTTATCGGGACACATAGGCTGACGTTTCAGAAGTTCCATCGTTTCACATAAACATTCATTGTTCTGAAAGTATTGACTGAAATATGAAACAAGTTAATATGAAACTGTGATTTTCACAGTGTGTTTATCTATGTAATCTAGCGGGCATGTTGTTCTGTTTTTAAAGTTAAGTGTTATTTTCTCTCTCTTGCAGTTAGTGGTGGGATAGCTTCTTCTGTGAAACAAATGCCAACTAGTTCGACTGAAATGACAAAATCAAAAGGTGTTTTAAATAACTCGTGAACAAAAGAAATAAATTCAGTGGTAAAGACCGTTGGCGTTAACAATGTATTTAATATGGAAAATACGTTTTGTTATGAAAATCTTAACTCCAGTATTGATCCAGTCAAGCCCCCCACCCTGCAGAGAGCTCAGCTAAAAAAAGACAGAAAAAAGAGAAAACAGCTTCTGGATATCAGCAATAACGAGCATAATTCACAATATGGAGCTGGTTGTTTTTACGTAAACTATTACAACAAATATGCTCGGTAATTCATAGCAAGAACTTTAGGAGCGTTTTTCTCAAAACAGTTTTTTCGTTACAAATACCCCGGTTTCTCATAAACTATTAAACACGCATTTTTATTCTTTTACAGATTACTCAGCTAGACAACGTGAAGTTGTGGATCTACATTTGTTAAGTTAGCATTCTTTTTTTCAATTTTTTAAATAAAATTGTCATTAAATTTTCGAAAAAAAATGGAAGTTCGGGAAAAAATAATATTTCAGTTTCCTGCGAAGCAATTCTTTTCAACGTAGATCACTGCAACAACAACAGTACAAATAATGTACAGTACAAATTTAAAATCGGTATATCCAATAATTTCTGAGATAATGGGTCATCAATATTAAGAATTTAACATGGGTAACATGGGGGGAATCTCACCTTTAAAAACGCCTAATTTGCGTTCATTATGTTCAGAGAGTGGTCACATGATCGTGGTACCGATCATGAAAACTTAGAGCACAAAGGACGACTTGTGCGGACTTTGAATTCTGAATATTTGCACAATGTATTATTGTCATGAATTACGGTGTTAGTATTTATACCAAGGCAACATTCACTTCAATAAATTGTACAGGAGCGTTTGTCACGTTAGAAGCAAAGTCGGAAAAAAATATATGAAGTTATTTTGGCGATGCTGTGATGGCTTGTTGGCCGTTCTCGACAATCTGAAATAACTGTTCACGGAAGCCCGGTTTGACTGGACTTAAAGAGATGGTGGACTCTCTCGATATGAGTAATGAACGGCGGTCTGGCCCGTCCCCAAAGTCAACCATGGACAACAACGTGCGTTGGGAAGAAGCGGTGATGCAGCAATACTGGCGAGTGACAATCCGAGGTGGTGTTGAGCTGAATGTTTCAGGGCGTTGAGAATTTTGGGATTTCAGAGCGTAGATCCACTCAGCAAATACTGAAATACCCCTTGTTTTGCCTTTAAATATAAATGTGGCTTCTCTAATTGATGTTTTCTTGAGCTCTGGGAGGAACTAGTGGTGAATTTATTTATTTCATCATCAGTGTACAAAAATCATTCTTCATGTTCTTGCAGTAGTGAGTCTGTTCCTTCGTGTTCCCACACGGTAAGAGATCAAATTTTGTAAACAACTTTTAAGGCAACGACCTCAACCCCGCTCGATGTTTTTTGTCATGTTTCCGTTGGTCAATTGTAGACAAGTGAATCAAATATACAATTAAAAAAACAACTTTTGTTCATGTTCTTGTGTAATTGTCATCTTCAAGCTGTTTATGAGCAATTATTTCTATAATAACTTAATTGAATGCTGTATTTTATTGATAAATATGTAAGGATGTCAATGAAGATTGGCCTTCTTTTTCTTTTAAAAGAAGTCGTTGGAAGTAAAAGGTTGAGAATCCCTACACTAACTTCACTACCACATGATTGCGTGCTTAGTGGGTCTGAAATTATCCTGCAGACCTTCTTTTTAAAAAAATAAGGAAAAGTTAGGAACTATTCCTGACTTATGTAACACCTTATGTAAACTAGAAGCGAAGATTTTTTTCAACTTAAATGGAGCGTTATAACGCTGCTATAGCGAGGCACCTGGGTAAGCTAGCTTCTTTCTCGCTACCCTTAAAAATACAACTTTCTGGGAAACCATCGCGTAACTCAATCCCACCCCAACACGGTTACGACAGCTTGCTATTTTGTATACCAGTAGCGGCTCGTGCTCAAGTTGCACGGTTGCACAACACCCAGATAACCTCCAAATACGTATCATATAATTGAAATATATGTTGTCCATTTAATATCATTCAATAATCCAAATATTGCAGTACTATCGATGTGATTATTTTGATATCAATGAGATGCTGTCGAGCGCTCTCGCTGTCATCCTGTTGGAAGTCCGACAGTGCATTGATGTGTGTCCACACTTATAGACATTTAATACTGCGAAGGACGGGCTATCCGACTCCCCGCGTGTCCCTTGCGTTAAAGTTACAAGCAAATGTTCACTCCCCGTTCGTTTTACTGTCGCAAAGATACAAAGAAGGGTCACAGGCTTACATTGCTGTGCGCAGGGCAGGCACTGGCGATCTCCGTGGTATATTTGAGATGAAGCAGAAGTGCTGGCGTGATGGCTCCGGGACTCTTCGTATCAATAAAGCCATTTATTATTATTATTATTATTATTATTATTATTATTATTATTATTATTATTATTATTATTATTATTATTATTATTATTATTATTATTATTATTATTATTATTATTATTATTATTCTATTTTTTCTTTTTTTCCCCACGAATCGGCCATCATTGGGCCACGCGATACGTGCATCCCACCGGGGCTCAGACTTGAATATCGGGGTAGGTGCAAGTTATTTTCTACAGGGGGAATCTGCAATTTAATACAGATTCCATTGTTACACCCCAGGGTTGTTAGCCCTGGGGGATGAGGTGAAGTTATGATGATTATGAATGGATGATAAGGGGTGAAAGGACGAACACAAATACAACCATGTCCGAGGCGGGACCCGAACCCGCGACCCTTTGGTCTCGACCACCAGGCCGACTATTATTATTATTATTATTATTATTATTATTATTATTATTATTATTATTATTATTATTATTATTATTATTATTATTATTATTATTGTTATTATTATTATTAGCATCAATATTATTATTATTATTATTATTATTGTTGTTGTTGTTGTTGTTTAACCTCTGGGATGGCTCATGGGCAGCGCACTAGCTTCCCGTGCTGTAGTCCCCGGGTTGGACTCCCGGTCGAGGCAAAAATGTAGTTGAAGCTTTCCTTTAAAATCGTCCCAGTTTCTGTAACTGTGTGAAGAATAAAAGCTCAAGCAGGCCTTCCTAGTTAGGGTGAACAGAATGCATCATGTTCGCTTCATGTCTCTCTTACCCCCAAGCATGGGAATTTAACAAGGCCCAGGCAAGGAAGACACCGGTAGCTGGCCGCCGAAGTCGGACTACCGACCCAATAACGCCGAGTATATTATTATTATTATTATTATTATTATTATTATTATTATTATTATTATTATTATTATTATTATTATCCCTCAACTTCACAACTAAAGATGTTACGATTCGGTTGAATGGAAAATCACCAGATTGTAATTGGCGTCCTAAGGTGCAGATCTGGGGACTGTCGTTGCCTCTACAGTACTTTGCATAAAATGTGGGCTGTTCCAAATAATGCAATACTTGCACTTCCCAGCCTTTTGAATGAGCTGGGAGTTTAGCGGAATTAGCCAAATTTGTTCTTACAAATTTGGCGGAACAAATCCCAGCGCTCCGATAACTATCGGGTGACCTGTGCTTCCACGTCTCACATTCGGCTGATCTCGATTTCCAAACTCTTGCTTTTAACATGATTCTCTGCCTCCTTGGTTACGGCGTTTTGATCGCGTAGTACAGCAACATATGCAAGCAAATACGATTTTTTCTCCAAATCCCGGATAACAATGTCCGGTTTGTTTGCCGCTATCGTGCGATAAGTTTGAATTTGTTGGTCGTACAATATTGTACAGAGTCCAACAGACGTCACCGGTTTTGTTGAGTGTTCGTACCACTTGGAGCATGTGTTTGGAACTTCCAGGGCAGTACTGATCTGCCTGAGGAGGTATACTACACACCCTATCGTGTCTTTTCATGTATTCAGTCTTTGCTGGACAAACTGAGACCAAATGATCAATGGTTTCTACCTGTTCCTGGCAGATACGGCATTTATCACCTTGGTACATTTTGAGAACTGCTTTATCATAATGTCGTGTTCTTAACGGCTGATCTTGAGCAGCTATTATAACTGCTTCCGATTCTCCATTTTTTCCCTAATTAAGACATAAATGATTGATCTTTATTGATCTGCAACTTGCCCATTCTTTCTAAATACTGTCCATGGAGTGGTTTGTTTCTCCATAATTTTTTAACATATTTTGTGTCTCACATTTCATGTTACTTAGCATCAGAAGTTCAGTGTCTCTGTTATTCTGCGTGTCTTGCATAGTCTTGATCGCAATACTTCGTGCTACACTTACAATGCCTCTGTTTCCCATTCTTCGATGAGATTTCATGACCTGCCTCATTAGTGGGTCATTTCTATGACTGTTGTTAATAAATTCGAAAGATCGATCGAGAAAACAGAAAACTGTTTACGATGCATCATGTCGCCCACCTTCAAACTGATGTACACAGATTATGTGTCAGGTAAGGAAGGAGGAAGAGGCCTCACACAAATTGATGCCTACTGGTACAATGCAATAGTCGGGATGACTACATACTTTCCCATCCCTACTATTGCACTGTGCCAGGAGGCTTCAACTTGTGAGGCCTCTTCCTTCTTCCTTGCGTGACAATAAAATCTGTGTACATCAGTTTGAAGGTGGGCGACATGTTGCATTTTAAACAGTTTTCTGTTTTTTCGATCGATCTTTTGAATTGATTTAAATAAATAAATAAATAAATATGTAAATAAATAAATAAATAAATAAATAAATAAATAAATAAATAAATAAATAAATAAATAAATAAATAAATAAATAAATAAATAAATAAATAAATAAATAAATAAATAAATAAATAAATAAATAAATAAATAAATAAATAAATAAATAAATAAATAAATAAATAAATAAATAAATAAATAAATAAATAAATAAATAAATAAATAAATAAATAAATAAATAAATAAATAAATAAATAAATAAATAAATAAATAAATAAATAAATAAATAAATAAATAAATAAATAAATATAAATAAATAAATAAATAAATAAATAAATAAATAAATAAATAAATAAATAAATAAATAAATAAATAAATAAATAAATAAATAAATAAATAAATAAATAAATAAATAAATAAATAAATAAATAAATAAATAAATAAAATCTCTATGACTGACTACATACTTTCCCATCCCGACCCGGTCATATGTCTAACCTCACGGAAGACTGTCACTTTGTTTCTTTTGGTGAAAACCATTAACTATGGCTTCAGTGATACGTAATAATTGATGGATGATAGAATGGTTTGGTATGAATCCGGATTGTTCCGATGGGATTGCTTTTATATTGTTGATGAATTTTGTTAGCCTTGTATGGATTAGATGTTCGTAGGTTTTTGTTAAAAATGGAAGAAGACTGAAAGGTTTAAAATTTTCAGTTGTCCTTGGGTTTTTCTCCTGTCCGCAGACTAGTAAAATGACAGCTCTTTTCCAAGCAGTAGGAAAATATCTGCATCGTAAAGATGCATTTAATATTGCAGTTCAAGCCGCTATAGATGGTTTACTCAGCATTTTGATGCAGAAACTGTCAATTCCATTGACACACGGAGATGTTCTTAATTTTAAAAGTTTAATTAATGAGATGGTTTCCATTCTCGTCCCGACCGCTAAGCAGAGCACTTCGTTATCAGCATTATTCGTCTGTTTCGTTAGCACCGAAGAGAACAAACCAGTCTAGGCTCGGTCTTCAAAGTGCAAAGTGTCGTTCTGTCTTTTGTATGTGATTGTGTAAGCTATATTCTCAAACTATGCAGTGTTTTTTGTGTGATAAGTGTCTATGTGTAGCAAAGTGTCATAAGTCTTGAAGTAAGAATAATTGCAGACCCGACTTCATGTGCCACTACGTATCGGAATCTCTCAATTTATTCAATACTGATCCACAAAATCATCTGATATCGACTCACCTACTGCAATCATCGTCATTTGGTCATCAGCAAATTTATCAGCGAAACATTGAGTCACAAAACATGTATCCCCATGCAAATGGGCAACACCGCGTCTCAATAGGTGCAGAATTCTATCTACAAAGTGGAACATCCTCTAATGGAAGTATTAACTCTGCTTCAACAGTAAGTGACGGTACTTCAACTTTTCAGGCACGTACATTCACGAATATTCCTTCACTTGTAGTTTATTCGTCCAAGAGACAGCCGGAAACACGAAAAAATCAATCAATCAATCAGATGGGAGTTTTAACCTAAGTGAGTACCTACTATTCACATTGTCAACTTCTTTAGTCATTTAATTCAATCGTTCCTCCCTACTTTAATTGATAATATCAAAACCTCAATTCTTAGTTCTATTTTCCAGAATCATGTTTAAAGCACCATGCTTTAAGAATCTATCATTTTTAAAATGGAACTGCCGAGGTATACTCAATAAACGTTCTAATTTAAAACATTTTCTGGTGATTATAAATGTCACAGACGTGACAGGCCAGGGGATGTTCCAACAGATGGAGTTTCTATTCTAGTTAAAGCCGGTATCTGACACTGGACATCATGTCTCTCATCAACACCAGGGCTAGAAATAATAGCAGTAAAAATTAACCTTCAAAACGGTAATAATGTAATAATAATTTCAGCATATAAGCCGCATTATAAACAAATAACTACAACACGTCTTCAAGAGATTTTCATGCTAAAGGACCCTACTATGTTACTTGGGGATCTAAACACTAAACATACTTCTTGGGGATGCTTTAAATGAAAGGTGAATTGACGGCAATTTGCTGGGTGCAATTATCCAATCGAAGATTCGGTACAATTAAAATGTTTGATATTGAAGCTCCCGATTGGATAACCGCGGTCCAACTGATCGTTAGTCATTTGCCCTATATTTAAATCAGAGTATAGATCGCAACTAGCTACCCGATGTTTTCTGAATAGCAATGGTACGCGTGGATGGCCCTTCTGCGCATGCGCAATGTCTCCCTTCCCGTGCGCCTCGCTCGGGCTTTAACGGTCGTCGGGTGCGCAGATATCTTGCGCGAACGCTACAGCCTGGCCACGTGCGATGCGCCAACAAAAACGGGCGAATGGCGGCCATCGCCATAAACGATGCGCCTGGCCCGCCGTGCCGCGCCGGGGCTGCGGGCGCTGTGCTTGCTGCGCCGACGAGCGCCGACGCGACGCGACGCGCCAGCTGCGGTGACGTCATGCGCAGGCGCTCGTGTCATGCTGCGCGGGTGGCCGGCCTTGTGGTCCGCCCCGAGCACTACCCACAAAGAGCGAGCCCTGCGCGCTGAGTCACCGGCCACCAAACGGAACTTCCGAAATCCTTGCAACAGAGCACCGGCGAGTTCCCGGACGGACGACCGGGGACGAACCCGTGATACAAAGGCTGCCAGTGGATTCGAAGACGGTGGGACCGGGAGAGGTGGCTCAGGGCATCAACTAATGACACTACAGTGTCTCTGAACGCGAGGTCCCAGTCCCAGCGGTGGCTGGATTTTCGACACTATCAAGCTAGGTCGAGGAGAATTCTAGTGGCCGGTTGTTATGATCGGTGGTTTTCCGTGGTTTTGCCGATCATCACCAGGCAAATGCCCGAGCTGTATCCCAACACACGGACCAAGGACCGCGCGCGATCTTTTCTTCCTTTTCCTTGTCCTATCTTCACCCCTTACTTACACGCACAATAACATACACTACACACGCCAGGAGGTCGGTCGGAAGCTTAGAGTTTATCCTGGCTGGGGCGGTGCCCCGCTGGTGGGAGGTACTTGGTTAGGAAAAAAACGCTAGCCGACGGTACGGCGCCGGATATTGTCTGTCAGCGGGGGAAGACCTCCGCCACCTAGCAAAGAAATAGCATGCACTACATTTACGGGGCGCATGACCTTGGCAGTTGCGCCTGGAATCACTATCAATCAATGAACCGAAGACGGTGAGCTAATCGGTCTGGACTCAGGACGACGCGCCCCATCCGAGTGATCCGGCTCCTTACCTCTCTCTGGCCGCTGTGGCTCTCTCCGTCTCTGGCCGCTGTGGTTGAAATCCTGTTCGATTCATGTGGCATTTGCAGAGGACAAAGCAGATGCGCGTCAGGTTTACTTGGAGTTCTCCCGTTTCCCTTACATCTCACAATACAATCGCTCCATTGTCCTTCATAACATACCAACATAATCACACATCATCCACCCATCAAAACGATTCATCTCCTGTATGACCGAAAAAGCTAGGTACTGAGGATTATAATAAAGATTGATGTGGTCCTTGAAGGATAGATAAACGTCAAAAATCATAGGACAAAAATGGAGACTTGATGCTAAAGTAAAAGTGTCTTTGAACTACAATTCGATGAGTGAAGTACGTAAATTATGGATCACTATGACTCGAATAAGGAATATCGCAAACCCGTAAAAACTCAATTTAAGAACGCGTAAATCTAGGATTCGAGCCCCAGCGATGACGAATTTTTGACATTAGCTGCATAATTAGTTGGACTGAGGAGGTGGCTAGGGCTGCAAATGATGTCACTGGAGTGTTGGGAGGTCCTGGGGTTTGAGCTCCGACGGTGGAAGGATTTTCGACACTAGCTTGTCAGCTAAGTAGAATTCAGTCGCCGACTGCACTGATCGGTAGTTTTCCATGGTTTGTCCTATCAACACCATGCGAATACCGGAGTAATACCCCAACAAACGGTCCACGGACCGCGCGCGATTTTTCCTTCATCTTCCTTGTCCTATCCTCACCCCTTACTTACATACATTTACAATAACATGCACTACACTACCACACACGCCGGGAGATCGGTCGGGAGCTTAGAGCTTATCCTGGCTGGGTCGGTGCCCGGCTGGTGGGAGATACCCTCATCGGCCATTTTTAAAATTCTTTTTTCTACAGGGTCCCCGCACTTCATTAATACCTATTTTCTTATTGACTACTCTGATGGGTATTATGCAATGTTGAAATCTCTTTTTATCGTATAAAGTGCATGGACTTTGTCGTGAGCAAGCCAGGAAACTTCCGGAATGCTTTTGGCGACATAATAGGAACATTTCAGTTTCGATGGATAAAACCTCGGTAAGGGAATCTGTGAAATCGTGGAACATGAGGCCTAATTCAAAAAACATTGAAACAATGCCCTAACATTTAAATTTCATTTTTACAATTGGACCGTAATCCAATACCCCTTATCATTTTCAAAATGCCTTGTCTCACAAAGTACTTACGATACACCATGCAAGCTGTATTACTGGAAGGATTGTAAGATGACAATTTTTGAGATGTCACTTCTTCTGAACCAACGATCTCAGAAGGTATGTTTATTTATGGTAGTTTTCTTTAATATCTATACACTTGACGAACAATAAATTACAATAAAATACTTCATTTAACATCAACCATAATTTTATGAAAAATAAAAATAGCCTTTTCAATTAAATTTACTACATAGTTTATTGAAATATAATGGTACAATCATGTAAAACATATTATCAATTCTATCTTGAACGGATCAGGATAATCTATATTAGTATGGTGAGGACGACATAACCAGCTCGGTTCGAGAGTTCGTTTACCTTGGCGTTTGTATTTTTCCATTCACCTTCAATAGTAATTCTTTCATTTTCTATTGGCTGCGTTATTGGAGGCTGCACTGTTACACCCTTCTCGTAACATGACGTAGCCCACAGAGAATAGTTTACTCTGGACTTAGTCACCGGCCACCAAACAGCACTTCGGAAATCCTTGCGTCAGTGCGGACGAGCTCCCGGACGGACGACCGGGGATGAACTCGACATGGCTGTGTGGCGCGATGTGGCGCGGCGCGCAGTGGCGGTCAGTAAAGGCTACGTCCGGATCTGTGTTTATCTTCTATTTAGGTCGTGGTTTGCGCAACTATACCTTGCGGTGTATTACCAGCATTATGAATAATAATCTCCGTTCTGACACGCTCAGCAGTTCTTATTGCATCATCTTATTTATTTATTTAATTAGTTAGTTAGTTAGCTAGTTAGTTAATGTCAAAATATAGTTCAAAAGCGCGACGGGAGAGGAAGTGGAGAAAACACTTTCAATCCCGAAGCAAACCAGGGCCATAGAAACAAAGCAAGAAACAGTTCTTTTTTTTAATTTGTTTATTTATGGTCGCTTTATAATGGCTCAGGTCATCAGCGACCTCATTGTGTTTACATCAGTACATTACATTTCAAGGTTACAAATAGTTGAATCATTACACCATAAACATTATATCAATATATCATAACAAAAATTGTATCATTATTATATTACATTCAACAATTTACTTATTTCTAGTGGTTTTTAAAAAAAACGTTCTTATTCTATTTGCTCCAGTAATTGAACAAGGTGGCTTGCAGAAACTTATTCATTCACTACTGACGACTGGTTGTGAACAAAGTACATACAACAGAAGTCCTGGCTTTACCTACCTCAGTTTGAACAAGGCAATTTCGACAGTTTAGCTCTTTGAGATTTATTACAAAATACACATTCGAATGGAACATTTAGAAGCAAAGTTACGTATAAAGATTCTAAATGGAATGTATAGATTAATCAGAATACAATACACAGTAAACCCTCGTTAACACGAATTCCAAGGGAACCAAATAATGGGTCGTCGTGATATTGATACCTTATTATTGTATATCTGTATTAATATGTTACCTTGTTCCTGTTACGTCGAAATTCGTGTTAAGTGACCTCTCGCTAACCAGAGTTTACTGTATGATGATTGTGTAAATGTAGAAGTAGATAACTGTAATTCTGATAGTTACATATTATAGTGAATGTGAGTAAATTGCCAAGTGAACACATTTTTAAACCTTTTATAAAGAAAGTCCGTAGTGTGAAAGATAAGAATCGACTACAAGAACGATGGCCAAATGAGTCGTCGAAGGAAATTCTTACCCCCAAAGAAATATTTTCTTTCTATCAAAATTCTACGAAAATAAGAAAAATGTTTAGCTTGGAGTTTTGGACCATCTACGTACAGTTTGTATGTTGTCTACAAAATGTTTGTATTTTAAAAATAAAACCTCAAATATCCAAATACTAAACTAAAAATAAAAATAACGTCTCATAATAATTAATAACTCATTTATGTTTCAGTTGAAAAGTCAAATGACAACCGTGCTGCAAGCTAGTCATACCCTATTACGCCTTTGTATATATCCTGACAATAGTGCAAATCCGGCCTTGGGTTTTCCCGACGAGCAGTTCATATGGCCCTCTGAAGAACAAAGGATCCGCAGGCTTAGTCACGTCAGTGCCAGAGGACATTGCCTCTTGCGTTTTGACGTAAGAAAATTACTGGCAACTTCATAACACACCATTTCAAAATCAGATGTTCTGTGGGGAAAAATATATCAGTTTTCATTATAATTTCCAAAAGAGATTTCTCTGTGTTCAGATATTCTGTGCAAACGAATTGTGGCTGAGGAGTTCACGACGTAATGTCTAGCTTACTCATCTACCGATTGGGCGCGGTTTCGAATTCCGGCCAATCCATGTGGAATTTTTTTATTGGTTATTTAAGGTCACATCAACGTCATTAGCGATCACTATTGGAGTTAACGTTATTGTAACTATGAAGATGAAACGAAATGGTGATGAAAAGGGGTGAAGGAACGAACACAAATACAACCATGCTCGAGGCGGGACTCGAACCCGCGACCCTTCGGTCCGAGACCTCTATGGCCCTACTGCCTCAGCGATCTCGGCCACCGGGCCGACTCGCGTGGAATTTATGGTGGATAAAGCGAGCTTTCTTAAAGTTTTGTCGAGGTTCTCCCGTTTCAACCCATTCCTTGTCTATTCCATCATCATTATATTCTATTCATTAGATCATCAATCACAGACCTCAATGAACTTAGCTGTTGAAGGGCTCTTAAGCGCCAATAAATAACTAAAAACAAAAATATTGGCAGAGGCAGAAAGATCAGGTTTGATTGCGTGGCCACATTTTCTTGGGAGCTGGTCTTCTTGATCTGCTGAATGTCACGATTTTTGAAGGGTACTCGAGCAAATGGTGTAATACCAAACAGGCCATGACCTGCGCAAGAAAGTTTCAGTTTCCGTTTATTTCACTGGATGAGTCACTAGCTCTTCAAGATTCTGAAAACAGAGACTGGATGCGGAAAGTTTCTTGCATTCTGACGATAAACCAAGGCGGTTAAAGATGGAAGAGGGGTAGAGGTGAACAACCTCTAACTTTAATGAAGTGAACCTGTAAGTCAACTAAGCAAGAATGATCAAAAGAAAGGAAAATATATATAAATATAAAGAGAATAAAACGATTTTCGAGTGGGGTAAAACAAATGAAAAGTGATGAAATTTAAACGTGGACGAGACCGATTAGAAGTAGGGGTAACGTGAAAAAAGGAAAGATAATGACGTAAAAGAGACACGAAATTACACAAATAAAAAATGAAATGAGAAAGAATAAAATAAAATGCAAGCCAAACATAGAGAAGTGAAAACGAAAAAAGGAAAGCCAATGACAATTGAAAACATAGATTAGTAAATGCAAAGATTCCTCTATTATCCAGAAATTCGCGGACTGTTTCCTAATGGAAAATTATTAAATGAATAAGTTAAAAAATCAGTGATAGGATTCTAATTTACATCCTCTGGATGATTTTATTGAATTCAGTCAATTACATCTCAACACCTTACCGGGATATCCTGACGACGTTAATTCTGGCTTCGGAATTACAATCATTCTGCCGACACCTGAAAATTCATACCATTCGATAATCAAGGATGTTATGTCACAATGAAGGACGTTTAGGAACTTTTAGTTTAGGAACAAAGAAGGACGTCTAGAAAATCTATAAAAATATTGAAAATTAGACGGGAGAATTTAATAAAAACTCAAAATTGAAGAGGCGTAAAAGTGTGCAGGGGGGAGGAGGCAGGGGCCTGCGGCCCGCTAAAATGTCCACAGGGGCCCAGTAGCCGTAAATATGTTCCGGAAAAATATGTTCAGTCTCTGATTTTCTCAATTTTTAACCTGACAATTGGGAATGTTATTACACAATTGGGGGAGAAACTCTTTTAGCTAGGCATGTCAAGGTCGCGGGCAAGGAAACAATCTTACTAGAGCTCGCAGGCACTGCGTGCAGAGAACTTGGCGAGAGATTTAAAAGGAAGGGTTGTACAAATGCAACGCAATGCTACTGGATAGCTGGTCCTTAACAGTCTTATAGAGAAGTTACTTGAGAGTTATTGTCACAAGTTTAGCTATATTAATTGTTATTTTCACTTTAAGGCAAAGAAATGATCCATTAAAATGAAATAATACATCAGTACTATTTCAAATTCTCAATTGAGAAGAACATTAAAAAAAATTCATTCAAAAGTATTTTGAGTTTGTAATTTAGTTTACTTAAGAGTGATATAAAAGCATGAACTTTCTACGTTCAGGTTAGAAGGTTTAACGGACAAATATTCTTGCCTGTTAAAAGCGCTGTCCGTCCGTAAGCGATATGTGTTAACTTATGCAGATTTGTTAATTTATTTCACTTTATTGCTAAAAAAAATAAATAGCTGATTTAATATAGCAACACAAAACAAAAAAGGCAAGAATTCGCCATTCAAACATATTCCAGTCACATAGTAAAGATGTTTTTATAAGGGAGAATTTTGTAAGAAAATGAACATAAAATAGTAATACGTAGTGAAGAATATAAACCTAATACAATTCACGATTATTTGGCTGAAAAAATCTGGGAAACATATTTTCGTATGAAGCCACTATTCACCTCCTCGTGCCACTCGAACTTACGCATGTGGATTTGAAGGAGAAATGAGTGCGAAGTCAGGGGAAGTTACCCGTGCCCGTTGGAGCGACAGCCTCCCCTGGCGAGCAAGCAGCTCGTGCGGGCGCGGTTTGACGTGCCTACTCTAAGCCATCAGGCAACCTTATAAATTCTTCAACATAAAATAAAATGTATGTATTTATTAGTTGTATCATTATGGTTATAACTTGAGTCACCTTGTAGAAGATTGTATTTAAATACAAGTAAAGTTATGATTAGCAAATCGTACGTATTGATATTGAAATACGTACGATTTACTACGTTACGTTAATAATCATAATACGTATTATGATTAGTAAATCTAAAACTGATATAAATATTTATAGTTAATGAATAATATGATATTAAAAAATATTCAAAGAAAAAGTGACTCTTAAAAATATAAATATGCGTAAAAATGCAACATCAATGCGACATGAAAACAGGCAAAAATAACAAAATACAACTTTGTCATAATGATTATTTTTGATCATTCGAGCCCATAAACTAAAAGCAATTACTAATGTTCATTAAAATACAATTTGCATTTTCCTAAACATCCGATGTCTAGTAACGAGTCTCCAATCGGAGGCACGTGGCTTAAGTTCTGTCGCTCAGAAGCCTGGCGGCTGTAGGGAGTGGCAGGCGAAGAGCCGAAGCTCGCTGGCTGGCCTGCGCCCAACCGTCGCATGCGACCGTAGCATGCTGCCGTCGCATGCGTCCATCGCCTGCGCCGAGGTGTTTTTGTGCGCGTCGCGTTCTCTGAAACGCGCTGTGCGAAGCCATGGGTCAACAACCTCGCTCCCCGCGGAGGCGTACGGTACACGCTTCGAGAGCCCCGACCCACGCCGCCCCTCGCTACTCCCCGCATCGCTCCCCGCATAGACCCTCGTCGCTCCCCGCCACCCACGCCGCCCCCACCGCCCCGCCTTCCCCGTCACACCGACCAGCCCGCCGCCCCCAGCGGTCCCCCGCCCACCCCCGCCCGCCACCGCCCCCGACGCCTCGCGCCCAGCACAGCACCGACCAAGGATTTCATAACTCGCGGACGTGGTGTTTACTCGCGAACGCGCGTGGCATTCGCCCCGCCTGGCCTCGCCTTGCTCGCGCTGCGCCCCGCCGCGTCCTTTGGACGCGTCCTCCGTGTCGACTACTCTGTCTTTCTGTCGAACTTTCTTTCATAATCTCTCCCTTTTCGTGCTTTCTCACTTTTATTCTTTCTTTCCTTATTTCTCGCTTTCTTTCTTTATTCTTTCCTTTTTCCTTCTTGTCTGTAGAAGGTTCATTTGTTCTATTTCCTATTTTCGTTCCATCTTTTCTTTTCCTTTTTTTCCTTGTCTCCGTCCTCTCCGTTTGGACTGCTCTGTCTTTCTGTCGCGCTTTCTTTCATTCTCTCTCCCTTGTCGCGTGTTCTCACTTTCACTCTTTCTTTCCTTATTTCACGCTTTCTTTCTTTATTCTTTCCTTCTTCCTTCTTGTCTGTAGGAGGTTCATTTGTTCTATTTCCTATTTTCGTTCCATCTTTTCTTTTCCTTTTTTCTTTCCTTGTCTCCGTCCTTTTCTCCGTTTGGACTACTGTCTTTCTGTCGCGCTTTCTTATATTCTCTCTCCCTTTTCGTACTGTCTCCCTTTCATTCTTTCTTTCCTTATTTCTCCCTTTCTTTCTTTATTCTTTCCTTCAAGTCTGTAGTATGTTCATTTGTTCTATTTCCTATTTTCGTGCCATCTTTTCTTTTCCTTCTTTTTTCGTTCCTTGTCTATTCTTTCTCTTTTCTTCCTGTCCTCTTTTTTCCGTTTTATCTTTCTCTAATTTTTTGTTTCTAAGATTTTTGTTTTTTCTTTCTTTCTGTAGTATTTTCATCAATTCTTTGTGTTTCCTTCTGCCCTTTTTTTGTTTTGATCGTTGTTTATTTTGATCTTCGTTTCTTTTCATCTCCTTTCATTCATTTTTCTTTCTTTGTTCATGGCTTCCTTCACTTCCTTACATTTTTATATTTTCTTTTATATTTATTTTTATTTGTGTCTATTTATATAGTTATTTTTCTTATTTCTTTAATCTTCTAGATAATTAACTCCAAGGCCACCTTCTTTATTGAATGACGCTTCAACTCTCGTGAGAGGACGGACGGAATCATCCGCAGCCGCCACCACCCCGGTCTCGTACGTAAGTCGTTAGTTACTTCCGTTTTGTTAACTACAACAAATCATTATTTTAACTTTGACATTGCGGGCAGGTATCGTGTCTGGAGGCATAGCAAAGAAATAAAGGGTCAGCATTCAGTCAATGGATGAAAGGAAAATTCGACAGTGATTGGGTTACTGACCCAGGATATTTCAAGAGTATCAAGGTAATATTCAAGTTCATTTTGAATCGTACTTGGTTGGCATATGAAATGCCCTGTTGTCTTCTAGTGTTTAATGTTGTCGGGAACTGTAATTATTCTTACAGTAGACACTGACTTCATAATTCGGGGCATGTTTACTCGCATGGCATTCTCTCTCGTCAGGAATAAAGTAAATGTGTCTATCACAATGAGTATCCACATGACTCCTTAATAATTCTGTGTTGATTCACACATTACTACCAAAAGAATGTGGCGGGTAAGTGACTTACTGTGAAATATATACAATGTTTGTTTGTTTCGTAAACCACCAAGCAAACACAGCTTATTGTTTACTAACTCAGAAATTTCCGAAATTGTATTAGAACCAACGTCACGTAACATATTGGGGCCTTCCCTCACTGGCGATCGTCAGCGAGAGATGGATCAGGGCATCAACTGATGTCCCTCTAACGGGGAGGTCCTAAGTTCGAGTCCCGACAGTGGCAGGATTTTCGACACTAGCTTGTCAACTAGATCGAATTCAGTCGCTGTCTGGAGGAGAATTCTCGCGTCCCTCATCAACCCATCATCTTCCTACATCAACCAGTGTTAATGATGCTTCATCAAATAGTTCAACTAACAATTCAGATGGGAATTTTACCGGTAGCGGTAGCTCAGTGCATCAACTGATGTCACTGCAGCACCTCTGACCGGGAGGTCCTAGGTTGGAGTCCTGACGGCGGCAGGATTTTCGACACTAGCTTTTCAGCTAGGTCGAATTCAGTCGCTGTCTCGAGGAGAATTCTAGCGGCCGCCTGCTCTGATCGGTAGTTTTCCATGGTTTGTCCGATCAACACCAGGCGAATGCCGGAGCAGTACCCTAACAAACGGGCCACGGACGAGCAATCTTTCCTACCTTTCCCTTGTCCTATCCTCTCCCCTCTTACACACACTTACACTAACATGCACTATGCTACCACACATGCCGGGAGACCGGTCGGGAGCTTAGAGCTTGTCCCGGCCGGGACGGTGCCCCGTTGGTGGGAGATACCTGTTGGAGAAAACCCCGCTACCGACGGTAGGTCGGCGCCGGATCTAGCCATCTAGCGGGGGAAGAACACTGCCACCTCCGAGAAAAGCATGTATAAAATTTACGAGAGTAATGATACTAGTATATGACACGCCCGGAATCACTAACATTCAATCAATCAATCACTAGCGATGGCTTTTCAATGTAATTCCGGCAATAAGAAATAGTATTATGAGTGGTGGCTTTAACATTGCGTTGGGGATTAAATACTGTTTTGTATTTTTTAAGGTAACTTTAAAAAGTTTAAGCTGTTACGCTGAATACTTCTTAGGAAGTATTCCTCGAACTATACTGTATAACTCTGAAATATTTACAGGCCCGATAGTTGAGGTCATTGCAACCTCAGTCCCTCTAACGAACACTGCTGAAAGACGACGGTTGTCCATGCTTGGCGTGGAATTGGAGACTGCGAAACTTCACACGACACCTAGCCGCTAAGTCGACACACACTCTGAAACGCCCTGCACACTCAGGACCCCAGTTCCTTGCGGACACTGATTTTACTACTAAGCAAAATATGCTTATTTACCGTCCACTTAGTGTAACCTGTTTAGAACCCCGCATAAGCACGAATCTGGACACATGCTCCACAATTTGAATCACTGCATATTTTGTTCTTTTAATATATTATAATATCGATATCATATTTTCAAAATTTGCCATTAATAGACACATATTTTTCCTTCGTGTTCTTCTCATTCTTACCCCTTCTTTCTTCTTCCTATGGAACTAGGACACTTCCTCACAGTTCGCCCCCTTTCCCGGATACCAGCATACTCGAAATTTGGGAGAACACATTTGGGAATGAACCAAACGATTTTCGGAAGATCAACACACTGCCTGCTCCTGGAAACTCAAAGAAGCCAGATCAATACACGCAACAACAATTCAAACAGGAAGCAAACGCAGTTTAGTGCACGCAACTGTCAAATGGTCACCAATAAACATGAAGACAATTACAATTAATTGATAATATTGAAAATGATATCAAATCGGGATACTACGAATGGTCAGAACAGTATCATCCAGGCAGTAAGATAGTTTGATTGATTGATTTTTTCCTGTTTCCGGGCGCGTCAACTGCATTGGTCATTAGTCCTGTTAGTGTAGTGCATGTTTTTTTCGCGGGAGATGGCGGTGATCTTCCCACGCTGGATGGCGAGATCCGGCGCCGACCTACCGTCGGGTAGTGGGGTTTCCCCCCTAACCAGGACTCTCCCACCAGCGGGGCACCGCCCCAGTCGGGACAAGCTCTAAGCTCCCGACCGATCTCCCGGAATATGTGGTAGTGTAGTGCATGTTAGTGTAAGTGTGTGTGTAAGGGGAGATGATAGGACAAGGAAGGACAGATCGCGCGCGGTCCGTGGCCCGTTTGGTAGGGTACTGCTCCGGCATTCGCCTGGTGTTGATCGGAGAAACGACGGAAAACTACCGATCAGAGCAGCCGGCCGCTAGAATTCTCCTCCAGACAGCGACTGAATTCGACCTAGCTGAAAAGCTTGTCGAAAGTCCTGCCGCCGCCAGGACTCGGACCTAGGACCTCCCGGTCAGAGGCGCTGCAGTGGCATCAGTTGATGCACTGAGCTACCGCTTCCGGTAGTAAGATAGTCTGCCCATGTATTCAGCTGACACCAAATATCCGCTGCCATTGGAACTCGAGGGTAGTAGGTCCGAATCTAGGCAGCTCGTCCACGACGTGAGCCAGCGAGAGCGCTCGTCGTGGCACTCCACATTGCCGAGAACCACAAGCACGCAAACGTCCTCGGACGGATCATTCGTGAGCGCCTTCCTCTCGAAACCACCCTGGAGGAAGAGACCTACATTCACAATCGTCCTTGGGTTGATCTGCACTGCAGGAGGAAAACTAAATTTTCAAACGTCCTTGGTCTGATCTTTCGCTAGGGCCTTGACAGAATTGAATTAAGAGGCGTCGATGGTTTGATCATATATGATCATTTTTTCTGGAATTTGAATAGAAATAAAACTACAGTACATTCCCAAACTTTCCGTTCTCATTCTTCACCGGCGCGTTCCTTTGAAAACTGCACTGCATTGAACTATAGTCGCGGACGTCCTTTGTCTGATTCTACGCGATCGTTTTCTCTGGATTCTACAGTGCACCAACATAACTATTGTCCGATTCAAATGTTGTAACTTGTGGCAGATTATCAACTGTGACACGGTTATCCAGTCGGGAGCTTCAGTGCCAAAAATTAGAGTCGTAACGAATTTCCTGATTAGATAATCACATCCAGCTGATGATCTGCCACAAGTCACTATATTTCGTTCTTGGGCTGCAATAGTGGCAAAACTAAAACAAAATATCGAATTTTTAGTTAATGCACTGTCCAGAATTGCAGATTGGTCTATCTTCCAGCAGCAACAGCAGCGGATCTTACAGTACAGTATCCACCAACAAAAGGCGGAAGGGTGAATGATGTATTTCAATACATGGTGAAACTTCAAACTCATTTATATCAACAACTGTTTTCTACTTTCTCACTAAGAAAATAGTATAGATATATAGAGAAAGTTATGTAATGCTGCGCGAAAAAACGGCGAATTTTCGGCAAAAAAACTCTTACTGCATGTTCCTGGTATGGAAAAAAATGGGTAAATCCAGTTGCTAAATTTAGAAAAAATCTCTAATACGTAGTGTAGTCAGAATCCATGTACTGAGGGTCCTTGATACCAAAAATTCGAATGACGGCAAAATATCTGTCCGTCAGTCTGTGGACAACGCTAGCGGCTAAACCGTTCAGCCGATTTTCTCCAAAACTGACAATCCCTCATCGATCCAGCTGATGTCGCGACCCCTTAAATTTGAAAGCGATATTTTAATTATGGGGGTATTTTTCATGGAGTTCCTGGGACATTTTCGAAATTATCAAAAAAATCACCCTATCTTTTTTTTATTGAATTTTGTCCTTGGATAGTGTGAAGAACGGTTAAGAGAATGGTGTAAGTCTCGTGTTCGTTGAATATCCTGGTTTTTCGATAATTGCAAAAGTTCAATATATTTTCGGAGTCATCCTACAACTAAAATATTAAACATAGAGATTTCTTCATGAATGAAATCTATTTTATTAAAGCTAGATTTTGAAATAAGGTCATGTAAAATTTTTCGAAAATTGGAGTACTTTCCGCCGAACGTTTCGTGAAAGTACGAGCGAGAAAGTACGTGCCGTTTTAGCACCACTAGTTGAAGCTGTGCCACCATTGCACCCCACGAACGATTTAAATCGGCCAATACGGAACGCACGCCGACGTCCTTCGCGAGCGCCTTTCGCTGGAATCTGCGCGCTGGCCCGGCCCGGCCCAGCCTTACCCGGGCCACGCGGGGCCGAGGTCTCGTTCCCGGGCTAAATTGATCTCCAGCGTCGCAGTGGCTGGAACGACGTTACATAACTGGTTTCGCGCCGCTTCGAGGTACGCAGCCGCTCGCCGCGCGCCATTACTCACCGCTGCATCTGTTCGCGGAAAAGGCGAATCACGCGTGTTTTCGCGTGGCTCATCGCCGGCTGCCCGCGCCGCGCGCCGCGCGCCTCGCGCCGCCAGGGATGGCAGCAGGGACGTCGGAAGTGCGGGGCAGAGGGGGCGAAAAGTTTTCTCTTGGTAGTGTCAGTACAGGAGGGGTGACGCCACCATAGAATTTGCAATCTGTCAGTAAACAACTTTAGAAAGGCACCAAAGATAAGGCACTTTAGTTACAGCTTCTTCGGTAGTAATGTATAGTATCGCGCCGACTTAAATAAACTGAGATGATTGCATCTAATGTTTATTAATGTTGGAAATGTTTTCAAATATTTTAATGTTCTATAATAATAATAATAATAGTAATAATAGTAACAATAATAATAATAATAATAATAATAATAATAATAATAATAATAATAATAATAATAATAATAATAATACGATAATGATGTTGTTTGACCATTCAAAACGCGTTGCTTTATGCAAAGTAGCCTCGGAGTCGAAACGTATGATTCCCTATTATTGCAAACGGGAAACGTATTCTTACATAAGCGAAAGGCACCGGTAGTTGACATGTCATCAGTAGTTGACCCTTGCAAATATAATTCTTATAAATAAAAAAATAAACAAAAGCTAATCTGTAATTATTGCTTTACATGATTTGTTTAAGGCGGAACTATCTACATTGTAAACACGTAACTATCATACTAATCTGGCATTGGTTTTCAGTTGAATGGTTTGTTTTATATTTGAAAGTGTCAACTACTGATGACATGTCAACTATTGATGACATGCTAACTACTGATGACATGTCAACTACTGATGATATGTCAACTACCGGTACCTTTATCTTAATTGTTGAACTGTTGCAAATGTCGCTAAGGACCATGTGGGTTATTGTATTTTTAACAGTTTCTAAATGCTATGATCCCAATTACATGCTTGGAATTATATTCGTGTCATGAATTCATTGTCATTATTCATATCATTATTAAAAGGCTCAAATTATGGCATCCCTTTAATGTAACATTGGAAGATATAATATTTTCAGTTTATGCCATTCTCTCGTAGTTTTATCGAAGATTTTGGAATATTTAATACGCCGAAAAAAAACTGATTGCATTCAATAATTATATTTGAATTATTTATAATTTTCGTAAGTTTATGCAATTTAAGATATAATAATGTATTATGAACAAGCTGTTTTCCTTTCTTGGCATCATTAATATGTATTAACTCGAAGATTTCTCTCCCCCTCTCCGAACTGAAAACACTTCTTATATTGGTGGAAGGAATGATGCAGGCGGTAGGGGGAGGGGGCATGCAGGGGCACGCAGGGGCACGCAGGGGCAAGCACGGGCACAAAGGCGTCCTTCTCACTATGCCCTCTGCGGCTGTTCGGCCTCCGCCGCTGCCGCAGGCATTTCCGGGGAGCGGCGATGAAGTGAAATGGATTTTTCCAGCTCGTCTGCTTCCCTTCTCGCAGCGAACCCAGCGGCAGATCCAGCTGTCCAGAAGGCTCCTAAATTATTTAGCAGCAAAAACCAATACATCAAGAGTAACTCCAGATTTACAGTCCAGTGTTAGGACTTTCTATAATCTCCTAGCACGTACATATTCACGTGAATACAAGAACTACTTTCATTTTGCAAAATTGTATCTATATTTTTCGACCGACTTTATTTCGAAGAGACAATGACCTCCATTATTCCCCCGAATTCGCTAGTAGTTCGCAATGTCAGTTTTGTGTGCATTTTTTTCTCGAGCCTATGCGATATACGCATTTTGATTTTGCTGATCAATGTACCAAAACTTGATTTTTGATCTAATCCTCTTTTTCTTGAAAATACTCTTATTTATTTTTCCTCTTCCGGCTTTACTTCATCGATCCATTTTGTAGCGTCAGCTGCCGCATTACCACTATTCTCAATACAAACACTTTATTTCATAAGATGCTCAGAGATCATTCTTTTGATGTAATAATAATAATAATAATAATAATAATAATAATAATAATAATAATAATAATAATAATAATAATAATAATACAGTTATATTTTTATTATTGTTATCCACAAATTAAATCCACGGTGTATTTTTCATTCATTCAATACCAACGTCGCTGGATGGAAATATGTTATTACGAACAGCACAAATTAGAGGATAGAGCGTATGCTATTAGATTGCTTCACCGCGAAAGTCAAGGAAATATCGGTCTACAGTGGAACCTTACTTTGAAGTTATCAAGTCTTTTATTTTAACGATTGTTGCACCATAGAGAATCTCATCACTAAAATATTACATTGCAGTGTATTTTCCTATTCTTTTTGATGTAGATTCCAGAAAAATGAAACTTATATATCCATATGCGCTGTGATGCGTGTGAATATCTGAAAACGCTCTATTTCATGCTCAACATTTTCTTCACTAGTCGTCCGGCACGTTACGCGCATTTTCATGGATTCTTAGATTAGTCGTAGATTTTAAATGGTATATTCAACAGACAGCGCTGTGGAAGGATTTTAAATGAAGAGATCGATAGTACCTCTAAGTGAAATGCATATTCACATTTTATAAAAGACCTAATACATGAAGACATAAAATCGTAACTGAAGCCAACAAAACGAGTTTCGCCGCTTCACAAGGGTTAGTCCAACCCCTGTGAAGTGTCATAAACCCTACCTACCCCTTTCCTAACTCCTTCCCAATTCTGGCCGCTGGGTAGTGACGCAGGGGAGCGTGAAGTAAGAGGCGCGAACGCGGAGATGCTACCTGGCGATCCTCTTTGACAACTGACTAGACGAGACGAGACATAAAAATACAGTGTCCTCTGGAATAGAGGTATAGATAATGGAGGATTACTCCGCGCTCAACGGTCGACCAGGGGCGAAGAGACGCGTTGCGTCGATAAGTTGAATTAAGAGCGCAACGAATTAAAAAAAAGCCGTTAATAATCCTTTTAAAAGTGAGCCAGAAACCATAATTTGTTATGAAATATATTTCTTGAATCTGAAGTGATGCAGCGGCTTCGGTTTATAACAGATCTTCATAATGTCAAGCAACTTGTTACTCGGGGTTCACATTTCGAGAAGGGACTCATTGTATAAACCACGACTAGTGAAGTGGCCGGCCCACTTGGCATGACCTGGCCCAGCGTGTATTTGCTCTTTGATGAGTCAGCCCGAGAGGAGGGGAGGCGCTTGACCGCAATCGGTTCTAGTTGTCTAAAATTCATTGATAGATTCCTTGAACTGTACATATTTCAGTTTTACTCTCACATGTTTTGTTTGATTGATTGATTTTTTCGTGTTTCCGGGCGCGTGAACTGCTTTGGTCATTAGTCCCGTTAGTGTAGTGCATGTTATTTTCTCGGGAGAAGGCGGTGATCTTCACCCGCAGGATGACGAGATCCGGCGCCGACCTACCGTCGGGTAGTGGGGTTCCCCCAAACCAGGACTCTCCCACCAGCGGGACACCGCCCCAGCCGGGACAAGCTCTAAGCTCCCGACCGGTCTCCTGGAATATGTGGTAGTGTAGTGCATGTTAGTGTAAGTGTGTGTGTGAGGGGAGAGGATAGGACAAGGAAGAGGAAGGACAGATTGCGCGCGGCCCGTGGCCCGTTTGTTAGGGTACTGCTCCGGTATTCGCCTGGTGTTGATCGGAGAAACCACGGGAAACTACCGATCAAAGCAGCCGGCCGCTAGAATTCTCCTCCAGACAGCGACTGAATTCGATCTAGCTGAAAAGCTAGTATCGAAAATCCTGCCGCCGTCAGGACTGGAACCTAGGACCTCCCGGTCAGAGGCGCTGCAGTGACATCAGTTGATGCACTGAGCTACCGCTACCGGTGCATGTTTTGTTGGCCTATCTATATTTAATTAAATTTTTACTATTCCATCATTGTTGTAGTACCTACCTCTTGTGAGTACCTACTGTTAATAATCACTTGAAAATATTTTTAGGAATGATTCGGAAGGATATCTGCTATTTATTCTGGTTGTGAGTAGTTTGTGGGGTCTATGGTGTATTGTTTTAATTAGTGTATAGTACTTGTGTATATATATATATATATATATATATATATATATATATATATATATATATATATATATATATAGTGTTTATGTTTGTGTAGAAATTATTGGGGAGTTGTGTTATTTGATTGATGATTGGGATCAGTTTATGGTTCTCTGAAGTTGTGAATTTGAAATAAACCTAGGGGACGTTTGTAATTAATGAAGATTGTCTGAATTTAAAATGTCTGAGAATAAGTGTCGCTGTATTTGTGCACTTCTGTCTCGGGAGCAAATAACAGTACTGAAGGCGAACTGCGCGAGGTGTATTTGTGGAGATTGGTGGTAATGTATTTGCATTTAGCAATTATATGTCCCGAAAAGGGCAATTGGCCTCGGCGCCGTTAGATCCCGAGGTTCCTTGTCGGTCACCCAATCAGACTTCTGCGATGTCTCGAATTCGCATAACCTTCGTGACTTTACGTAGTTAACGAATTCGGCTAGCGACGCCGGTTTTGCGGTTGTGGCCTTTCAAAAGAACCATCTCAGCATTCGCCTGGATGACCATGGAAACCATGAAAACGCCAGTACGGGCGGGGATTGGACCTGGGCATCCCGAATGCGAAGTTTGCACGCTACGCCCTTGGCCACCTCGCATAATGGCTGCTGTGGAAAGACTAAATATGGTTGGGGGTAATAGTGAGTCTTGTGATAACCCTGCGTTTTTGCGGGGGTTGGAATTATGGCTATCTATTGTTACTACCAAGGATCTATCCGTTATAAATTTGTGATGATATTTTGTTCCTATTGTTTTAAGTTTATGGATCGATCTGAGGCGCCAAACTCTATCAAAAAACTTGAGAAACATTTTAAAACATTTTTATTGTACTTTTTCTTGGAAGGCTGTGTGTGTTTCTTCGATTGTCCTTAATAGTTGCTGGGCATTTGATGTTTGATTTATACTTTCATTTATTTCGAGCTGCACTTGACGTAACAATGTCATTCAATCGGGAATTTACACCTCACTACAGTGACGTCACTATGACGTTCAACCTCTCGATTGGCTGATACTGTAACAGTTGATTTGCGTCAAGTGCAGTTCTTAATAAATCCAAGTGGTAATTGATTATTTCGAATGGTTTTGTCTTGTTCAAATGGCAATTTAATATTTTTATATTAATTTTTCGAATAATTTTGAGAGGGTTGTAAGAAATATTATTACTTCTCTGCCAATCTATGGTTTTTCTTCAGTTTATGAATCGGAATTGTTTGATGTTCTTCATGTTTTAGGGAAATAGCCTATCTGGGTGAGGAATTACAGGTGCTATTTACGTATGTAGTATTATAAACGTCTTTTAATATCGCTTTGCTGCAGTTTGTCGTGTCCTGGGGGTTTTCTTTTAGGTAGATTTTTTGTTTAGATTATTGACTTATGATGAAATGAATTTTATTCTGTGAAGGGCATTGTAATATGGTGCTGATTGGCGTCTATTATTGCTTGATGATGTGTATGTGTGGGTTTGTAGTTTGGTTTCAATATTTGGGCGAAGTGTTCTGCCAGTGCTTTGGACTTATCTTTAAAGGTATATTTTTACCCAGGCGACATGTTAAGGGATGGAGTGGTTGCTTTTTGTTTAGTGGCCTTTTCGTTTGTTTGTTGATTTGTTTGCAGAATTTAAAGATTTTATTGTTTTTTAGTTATTGAATTGAGAAAATTTAATTCTTTGTTTAAATTATGGAGATCAATTGTTGCAGCATATCCTTGTAGTTTTGTTTCTTGTATTAATTATACTGAAGAGTTGTTTGGGTTCTTTTTTGTTGTTTTGTTTAAACTTGAAGTTTGTCATCCTGTAAATGTTTTATGGTATTTTTTATTGTTTCATTATAGTCCGTGATGGGATTTTCTAATTCTGATGGTGTGTTTAATGTGTTGAATTGTGATATCTCATTTATTATTTTCTGAAATTTTGCCCAAATTGTGATTCGCGTGTTTAGCCTTTGGATAGGGGCATTTGGAAGGGGGAATATTTGTGTAGTTATTATAAACGGGAGATGATCTGATTCCATCTCAAATACTGCGGTAGAATAATATGTTGTATTCATTTTAGTCACTGCTTTATCTAAAATGTTTAGAATGTACTGCTGTTATGAGGATTATGGATTGATTGCTATGGTGTTACTATAATTAGTATCGCTTTGGAACAGTCAGATACATCACTTGAATTTGAAAGTCATTATTAATTTTGTGCTGTTACCCCAGATATTTCAAATTTAAGTATTGTAAACTGACATTTTCAGAGCGATATTAAATTTTAAAACAGCAATATTTCAAGAATTTTGAGTTGTTGCTTTATGGAACTGGACCGTCGAAATGTTTCTTGTCATTTTCCTGAGAAACACTTCGTTACTGCACAACAGTCCGTCGGCAATTCCTGTTGCACCTGTGAGTCGTGCTTATGGTCAGACCAAGAGGTAAGTATGAACTTCAGTGCTGTCGCGTCAGCAATTATTTTCACACTCATTCTTGCCTAATGATACAGGGAAAAATAGAAATTATTTATAGTCTGATAGTGACAAATATAAATTATTAATTTCACGAACGCTTTCTATCTTGTGCTGGGGCAGTGATACTCCCTCATAGTCTGTCATTCCGTGAACAGCAGGTTCGCATAAAACAATATATTTCTTTTGCTAGAATTCAAGAAAAATGCACTTCAGAACTTTTAATTAAATAAATATTTAAATTAACAGTTTTTATTTGAAGGTCGAATTATTGTAAGTTCAATGGAAAACGTTTTGAAAGTGAATAGCGCGGACTCATTGATATTGGATGATTGTGAGTTTATTCCTTTACTTCGACGTGCATGGATTCACTTTGAATTTTTCTATCAGAGAACGCATTTGAATATACCCACATGATTTTGTTTTTACTCACAATTGTTTCGACATGATTTGTATCAATTCTTTCAATATATTTTATTAGTGACAATATCGGATCAAAATAAATCACTCCTGAAGGCTATTCCACATCTCAAATTGTAATTCAGGAACTGACTCTTCCGAGGCATTATCAATTGGCGCTCCTGCTCATTTAGCTGGTGAAAGAGTACATTACGCGGAGCGAAATTTCAGGCGAGGGGGTTCCGCTGCCCTGATCCGTGTAAACTATGAAGGACCACTGTATCATACTTCCTTCAGAGACAAAGAGAAAAAAAAAAAAAAAGAAAAAAAAAAGCTGGGGAAAACAGCTATTCTATATAAAATCGTTGCACGACATGCATTTTTATCAGTGTCTCCTGGTACTCATTCTGCAATGCATCTTTCCGGATAACTACGCAAATAATCTCCCGAATTTATCACGGTGCCTCGAATCTCGAAAAAGATTTTTATTTTTGCATGTGATGTTACGATGAGACATCAGCTGCGAAGTAATTCGAACATTTCGGGGAACACTGACGGGTATTCACATCTGTAGGAACGACTCGATCGGGTAACATACTTAACTTTTGGTAATATGTGAAACATGTTGACTGCGATTGTGGGTCTTGTGTCGATTGTGCGATTGAAGTAACGCCCAAGGTATATGATAATCATATGATGATATTCCGTGTAGAGGCGCTGCAGTCTACATATTTTAATGGTTGAACGGAATTTTCATTGTTGAATTGTTGACGAAACAGTAACGGAATTAACTAATGGTAATACCAAGAGGAACATGTGTATGAGTTAGTGCAGAGATTCCAGTGCTCAACAAACTGCATGGATTGCTCTTCTTCCCATTGAACGGCACACAGTTTTTAACCGTTTTTGACGTTAAATACATAAAGCAAAATGGCTTTGCTTGTGTTTATGCTTGACATGCTAAGTATATACCAATCTTAATATCACGATTTTCCTTGTAGAAGTCCCGCGTTCTAGCATTTTCATTGTTTTTATCTGCAGAAGAAACGGAATTAATTATTGATAACATTGAGGGGAACCTGGTGGCATTCATTGTTTACGTCTGCAATGTGATTCATTCTGTATATATAAATCTTGATGTAAAGTTATTGACATTAGCTGCGTTGAAGTTTACTCATTTACATTGTTTCTATGTTGTAACTACATATACCTGCATCCTCCGCCGAGCATTCACGTACGAAAGCAAGCCACCTCCCTCGGCCGGCCCGCGCGTTCTTCATCCCCAAAGGTCACGCAATGGCGGCGGCGGAGGAGGCGGAGGAGCGCACGCGGTTGCGCAATCGCCGCCATTGCGCTCGCGTTGCGGGTGGGTGGGCGCGGGCGGGCGGAGGTGGGAGGGGCCGGGGAGGGGGTCCCGCCCGCAGGGGAGCCCGACGATACGCTCCGTCGCCGTGGCACCTGCGCTGAACGTTGCGGCCAGGTGCTCCCGCGCCGCGTCCGGGTGTGCACGTTGCCTGCCTGGTCCCGCCCGCCCGCCCGCCCACCCGCCCCGCCTAGTCCCTCCCGCCCGCCCCGCCTGGTCCCTCCCGCCCGCCCCGCCTCGTCCCTCCCGCCCGCCCCGCCTGGTCCCTCCAGCCGACCCGCCTGGTCCCGCCCGCCCGCCCACCCGCCCCGCCTGGTCCCGCCCGCCCGCCCACCCGCCTGCCTGGTCCTCCCCCGCCCGCCTCGTCCTCCCCGCCCCGCCTGGTCCCTCCAGCCGACCCGCCTGGTCTCGCCCGCCCGCCCGCCCGCCCGCCCGCCCGCCCGCCCGCCCGCCCCCGCCCGCTCGCCCGCTCGCCCGCCCGCTCGCCCGCTCGCCCGCTCGCCCGCACCGCCTGCCCTCTAATCCCGCACGCCCTCCCTTCTAGTCCGCACGCCCAGTCCCGCCCCCACCCCCCGCCCACCCGCCCGCCCGACCACCCACCCACCCGCCCGCCCGCCTGCCCGGCTTCTCGCTCGCCGCCCACCCGCTCGCTTGCCAGCCCTTCTCTCGGGCGATGCTCCCTATGGCCTCACACCAGTGGGGAGGAGGCAGCGCCAGCAATGGCAGCGGCAGAGAACACGCCGGTTTTGTTTTACGTCAACAAATACGTAACGTACGTCAACGCTAAAGTTAAACCATCCACCACCAAGTCCAGCTCTCTAGCCAGTCTCCCAAACCGCGAATCCGCGCTCGTTCGTGTTAGTCTAGCTTCAAATTCTTTAAAAGCACTAATTTCTACTAACAGTTCTACAGACTATATTGGCTATTTAAGCTTCCTACAAGATCCGCGCTGAAAAATGCAATCTGTGAATTTGTATGTAGATCTTTTTCTTTGTGGCCCGACGCTAAAATAAAGCAGCCTAGGAATTCTACAAAAATCGCCCACATTGAATTCGCACCTCTTACTCTCTCTCTCTCTTTCTCTCTCTCTCACTCACTCGCACTCACTCACATTTAGACACTTCCACACCCACACTCTCACTCACGCACTCACATTCATACACACTGGAGGTACGTGGGAGTTTTGCCCGTTCCGTTCTATCCATCGGAACAAGCACGACTGAACCCGAGCACGTAAGAACCCAGGAGGTAAAATAGTCACAACGAGAGCTAGACTCTTGGTTTTTTCGTGTTCGTTGTTCCAGGTTGCGTATCCTAAACGACTGTGCGCAGATGGGCCGGAGGGCCAGGAAGTCGAATAAGACGTTCGTGAACCTGGGAACTCAATTCGAACGTGAAAAACTGGAAGTTTGGCCGCGAATACGGCTTAATTTAATTTCGATATATTTATCATCAGAAAACACTTGAAACGCTATGTGACGTACGGAAGAGAAGTATAATTTGTATACGAGACGCGCAAACACGAACAGATACAACTGTCTCCAATCCGAGCGTAAGGGCCCTTCGAGCTATTTCTATCCGATTCGATTTTTGCGCCTCGGGGCTAACAATATCTCCAATGCGGCATTCATTTCTCGTGTCTTCAGTGTGCGAATTAGCGTGTTTTATGTGTATCTAGTAGGGTGCCCACAGAACCCTTTTTTAACAATGGGAGTCTGAGCGTTTGGGATTTAAGTGTACCCCCAAGAGCGTCCAGGACCTACAGTTTTAACCGGACCGGAAACAATTACTTTCACTTCCACTGGCGGGCTATAACAATGATATAGCGTGCACTACAGTTATAGAAAAAATGACCTGAGAAGTTGACGCGCCCCGAATAATACTCTCACACAATTTCAGAGCGGTTGAAAAACCTCATCCACAAGCTGTCTCAGAATAAATGTTACAAATTTCTAGGGTATATAGAGGGGTCGAAAGTTATCACTCTATTACGATAAACATATAGTAGAAAATTCCATGTAATTAAGTTCAACATGAGATATTTCTCCCTGATTTTTAGACAACTCTTTATGCCCAGGTGTTCAGTAGGTTACGTTTTAACGCAGACAAGGAAGTTTCATTTACCTGTTGAACACCTGTGCACACGGGGTTGCCACAAAATCAGCGGTATACGTCAAATTCATAAATTCATATAACTGTTATATGCAGTTCCCCATTATATGTTCATTTGGCACAGAATGATCCTTTTCCACCGGCTGAGTTTAACTCAGAGCCAGCGTTGCCGTTATCTCTTCATCGACTCTGACCGGGAGGTCTTTTTTCGGCACTAGCTACATAGTTAGGTCGAATTCAGCCAGTTTCAGGAGGACAATGCGTGGACTGAACTGATCGGTAGTTTTCCATGTTTTTACTGATCAATACCAGGCGAATACCGAGCAGAACCGGAACAAACGGGCCGCGGACTGCGCGCGATCTTTCCTTCCTCTTACACACACTGACTTGTGCTTCACTACCACACATATCAAGAGATTAATCTCGCTAATCTTAGTCGTTAGTCTGTCTTAGCTCTAGTCCCGGCCGCGGCGGTTCTCAGCTAGAGAAAATACATAGTTGGAAATTCCTCCCTACATTTTGACCTCTCTACATGCTCTAGAAGTTAAAAGATTGTCAGGACATGGTCGTTTAGCTCGAAAAAGAGCTCAGATACCTTAATTTTACATATGAAGATTAGTTCAAAAACTCTGAAGGGGAAGATATTTGCAATATCCTCTCTAAGACGCACAATCCTCTTCGTTCGCGCAGTCGAATTACCATATGTTTACAAGAGACTGATATAGAGCAAATAACCGGCCAAGTCTCTAATTTGTGATTAGGGGAAGCTACTTGTTCCTGTTTTGTTGCGTTATGCCTCTACAGCTACAACAGTAGAGTATTACGAAAAAATTACATTAAAGATATCATTTTCGTAAAAACCACAATTAGGAACGTTAAGCTTAATGGAATTTTTGTTAACAGACGAACATCATTTACAGACTATTTGAAAAAAGGTTACTGCTTTCACGAAAAATTTATGTGGAGTTTTACAGAGGTTCAACTTATCTGTGGGTACTGCTCACGTCCCAGGAAAATATGTCAATAAGTTTTTGTACCGTTGAATGACGTAGTTTCCATCTATTTCTGGACGTCCCTTATAAAGAATTGTGGGGAATTCCATTAGGTGCACTTTTTCCGCGTTGTCGCCTATGCCAAATGACTGCAAAAAATTGTGAAGAGGACCATTACAATAGATCATGAGATGGAAATACCGAAGTAAGTACCCTAGGGTGTTGAGGTCAGGGGAATCCTGGCTTTGTCTCAGTCATTCCTTTAGTTACTTCGGCATTCCGATGTAATTTCACTTTCCATAAGCACTTCCCTGTTTACATTAAACAGAAATTCAAACATTATAATTTGTGAACAACATTATAAACATGTACTGTTGTTTCTAAAACTCAGTTTTCATAATTTTTTATTACTTTCCCTTTTTACTTCGTAAGAAGAGAAAGTATTGTAATCGTTTTTTGTCGAGTTTTCTTTAAACTCGAACCCTGAGAGTTTGAAATGGATATTTTGGTATTAGGAAGTTCTTTACATGAAGCCTTAACAACATTTTAAAAATGTTGTCAAAAATAGCTCCAAGTGTTTTTTATTGTATATTTTCCTCCGATAAAATATACTATAGGTAGTATTTTCGTTGAAATCTTGTTTTCTATTTAAATTGGAAGTTAAGGATTGTTTCGGCAACAACTACAATACATAAGATTCTTAGTAAGATATATAAACTACTAAGATTACAACTACAATATATAAGATAGAGGTTTTTTTCTTAATGAAATTTATTCACAGAGAGATCTTGAAGTATGGTCCAGTAAAATTTTCGAAAATATGAAAAGTCGCGTAATTTTGCGTGAATTTTTCTTCGATTTTTTTCTTAAGAAGCAAATGGTAAAAATATTGGTGCTGGTCCCACTTTCGGCTAATTCTGTACTTGCGAAAATTGCGAAAGTGCAATATTGACAATAGATATTTTGCATTGAAGAAAATGTGTACAAAAATATCAGATTTTAAACATGATCATGTGCATTTCTTGGGGGGGGGGAGTAATTTCTCGTAATTTCTGCTTGATGTTACAGCAATTTGTTTAAAACATATCAAAAATAGCTTCAAATTTTAACTTTTTCGCTGGGATAAAGTAAAGGAAGGTTTAATTTTCGTTGAACTTTCTGAGTTTTCGTAAATTGCACAATTTAGAAATAATGTTAGAAAATATGTCCTGTCACTCCAGCAGTTACTTCTGGACGGATAGACGGACGGACAGAGAGACAGGCAGTCGGACAGACACGCTTTGCCGTCAATCGATTTTTCCGAATCAAGGACCCACAAAACATGGATTCCTACTATATCACTTGTATTCACTTTTTCGTTATCAGGGCCAACTAATAAGTTTTTTGCTTTCGAAAATTCGCCGTTTTCCGGCGCAGGATTACATGTTTTTTCTTAAGAAGTAAGTGCGAGAAATTAAAATGCTTATTTTTAAATTATTAATATACATAATAGTCCATCCTATTATTAATGATGTTGCCTTAATTTAAGTCAAAATGATAGAACAATGTTGCGGACTGGAACGTTGAACGTTGAATGTTAACATTCGGGCATTGTATGTGTTACGTTACAAAGGAGGAGGTTACTCCTGTTTCAAAGGAGGAGGAGTTTTAAAATATAAATTTTATTTACGAATTTTTTTGGATGGCCGCTTATATTCATCCTTTTCTTGGGCAGATGATCGCAGAAGTGTTTCACTATGGGTTTCAGATGCAAGGGTTTGCAGATGATCGCAGAAGTGTTTCATTAAGTTTTGAGATCATAAGGAGTGAATGATAAATAATAGTTTAATGGTAATGGATGTGAGATGATGTTCTGATGGCATACGTGATGGTACGACAGAGCCACTCGCACCACAATCATACGGTAAAAAAAATCCTTTGCACAGGACTTGAACAGAGTGTGTGCTAAGTGTGTTTTGACGATGCACCAAACAACTGCGACTCCAAGACCGAATCTACACTATGCAAGGGAGTAAATTCCGATTCATTTCTTAAGATGCCAATTACTCGCGAATGTTCTTTCCTGATGTACTTCATTCGATCATATATTTCAATCAAAGCTGGTCGCGGCTGCTGCTACAAACATCAAAGCCCTGGTAACATCGTACAGCTCGTTGCATGGTAATTAGGGTCGGGGAGGGTGTGCGAGAGAGAATTCCCACTGTGAATCTCCTACGTTTATTGCGAACTGAGGCGTCCATAATGCCATTGAGCCCGTTTTGGTTGGGTATACGTTTCTTATAAAACCCTTCATATGTAGCACATTATCATGAATTTATTCTACCGTAAAGACCAACCTGGAATATTCGTTTTAAACAAGCAACTGAACGGTTATGGACAAGCAAGGAAAAGAACGAGAACTGGGTGCAAGCACAAAACAACACTACCGTTCTAGATTATAGGAGAAATGTCCAGAAGTACCATAGTTAATTGTGGTTCGTTCTGTGGCGGGGAAATCTACCCGTGCGTATGTGCGAACCAGACACTACGCACCGTCCAAGGATCTGTAACCTGGTGCGGGTAGACACTTTGAAGCTCAAGACGTGATTTTCGGGAAACAGCGTGAACATCAAGCGGCGCGCAAGAGTCGAGTGCGAAGAAATATGATCTACCTAACAGATTGTAACCGCCTGCGATAGCCTTTGTAGTTGTATGTCAGCAAATTAATCTTCGTACACCTAGAGGTTCAATTCAATTCTGCCTCATTTTAGGTGGTTAGGCTCACGCCATCAGGCCTGCTCTTTCACCTGACCACACAAATTTCGCTTCACCCCTTTCGCCATTTAGCAGCAAATGAATCACTCAGGGCACGCGGCAGACGATTAGAATTTAGTTCAGAAGTTTCTTTTAGGCTTGATCTTATAATTGCAGAAAATCTACAATCTGGCCCCCCCGGCTATACTACCCCCTCCAAAGGTAGGCGCAGACAGAATTTTTCTCGGCCTTAAAAAATACACGGCTTCGATCGGATTTGAACCGACGAAATTGCGTAGAACAGTCCGATACGCAAACACTTACAGCACTGAAACTGCTAATGCGCCCCAGATTCAACTTACCGGCGGTTTCGTTGACGTAACCATCGGCTACCACCATCAAACCATCGTGAGGTTCTCGGTTTGAATCGCGACAGTGCATGGATTTTGAAATGCCTCTGTAGTTCGTAGTAACTAGAGCAGCTGGTCTTCATTAGTCTCCTGTCAAACATAATTTAAGTATTTGCACTCTTGCTTTGCTTCTAAAGCAAATTAGTCCTTTAAATGGTTTTCTGTTTATTTGCATGTAAATTGACCCTAAAAATGCACTGTGAAGTGACAGCGTTAACGTAAAGAAAGATGAAGAGGATAAGGGTAAAACTGCATGTGTCTCTCTACCTATACCAACGCCTAGCATCATTAGGTGTCGCCAAAAGGATCATTGTAAAATCAAGAAAAAACACAAACTTAAGCGTTCACTTGGCGAGATTTCCACTTCCCAGAAAGAAAATTCCGTCTATGGCACTCCTACACCCATTCATACACACACGCGCATACCCACACACACTCACACGCTATGTAAACCTACTTCTGATGACGTCTGCAAATAATTATCCTGGGCCTCCTTTTGTGTACGAGGTGCAGTACCGCGTCAATACGTTTTTTCCCTTCCAGCTTCTGTTACATCACTCACAAGTCGGTGACGACTCGACGATCGGGGAAGAACACAGCTGCTGTACAGAAAGTGCGGCGTGCGTCAGTATCTTTTTCGTGTCAGAAGGACTGGAAGAGGCGCTGATAAGCAAAGCTTTTATAAATAGAACGAGAATACTCGAAGCGTTTATCGCGGATGCCAGCCGCACTGCTGCAGACGGTGTAAATAGCCTGATGAGCCGGACAGTTCAAACGCGTGTGAGGTCATACCACTGGAGGGCAATGCTCGCGCAGCATAACTGTCGCCGCGCAAATGCGAGGAAAGCTTCGAGCAACAAGGAGGGGCAATTATTTTAAAAAACGGGTTTCAAACCCTGATGTACCGGGTGATAATTGACAGTTTTCTTCAGGAAAGACCTTTGAAGCTTCAGGGGGAGCGGTTTGAATTTACGAGTGAAACAAACGCCATCTTAACTTGTGCTGCGTATCCTAGATATATCCTACGAACCCTCTCAGAAATGTTTTCTTTTCCAGTTTTTTTTAAATTTGGATTTCAATTTAAACTCTTCACAGTGTGAAAATCATAAAGGAAACATCTATATTTGGACTGGGTCCCTGGAAGAAAGTGAGTGATACTTTTTGAGCAGGAGAAATGGAAGTCTCTAGAGGATAACATCCCCAACATCACCCCTGCCGATTCCATATTCATGCCCATGACTTTGGGAAAGAGGGTTAACTAAGAATTGCATTATTTAATATTATAATTTTGAAGAATTGAAGTATAATTTTTATAAGAGATCACTATATGCCTAATTTTATGATGCGTGCTACAATTGAATTTGGTCACTAATTAAGGGGTATTGTTTTTGAACCCTAACAGGCCCAAATTGTGATATGACCCATGGTAGTAGGTACATCTTGGTCATGAACAATTCTTTCACTTATAAAACATATTAGATTAGAATGTACACTTAGTCAACCAATTTAAAATAATTTTTATCTCGTTTCAATGCAGTAAGAATTCTTAACATTTTAAAATAAAAAAAAAGATTCCAGTACTTTACTTATTTCTTATATATCTTACATATTTCATTTTTATTCCAAGCCTTCCATCCAAGAATTTTCACATTTGCCACAAAATGGTAACTTTTTAGTTGTGAGCACCATATTCCTTGGAACGTTTTCCCCAATTGGGTCATTCGTCTAATACAGTGGATGTCCGGCCTCTCAACTTTCCATTACTCAACATATTCTTTAAGTTACATCGTATTGCAAACCATACAATTTCTACTATTTCTCAATTATTTTTCTTTGTATTGGTGTTTGTTTTTTTATTTATGGTGAATTAAAAAAATATCAGAAACGGCAAAATCTGGGATTAAACCCTTTGTTAATCTGTTTGAAATAGTGAATTGTGCATGTACATCCCTCCCATTGAGAGAAGTTAAAAAAGGTTCAAAGATATTATGCTTGTTTCCTTACTGTTTCAAACTTCCTTTCATAATGAGTAGAACTTCCTGTAAGCAAACCATGGTTTCTGTAGTCATTTAGTTCTCAGAGTTCAACCTTCTTGCTTGACAATGTTCCGATTCATACTAATACAAATTGTAGATTTAAACATGTAAACTTCATATGAAAGAATTTAACTCTAAAAACAACCTTTTTAAACACTTTTTACAACCTAAAAATATATAGGTTTGCAAAATTGTTTTCGAGAACGCAAATGGGAATATTTTCAGAACCAGAAAGCCTGCGAAGTTTATTGAGTGGTACCATACAAATAAAAGCATGATATAAATCAACATCTTTTAGGTGACACCAACAGAAAATTTTAAAATGGCGGAAATTCCTTTCCATTCCACTAAAGCTTTAATTTATTGTTATTATCAAGAGTTTCTATTCCCAAATATTGCTTGAATACCCTTGCTGACTGTATTTAATATTAGGGCTGAGATTTCCACGGTACTTTGTGTAAGAGGAAACTTGGCACGATGATAAGGAAAAATGTGAAGTTTGCAGTCCGTGGTACCTGCAGATGAAACATCATCATACTACGTCACTGCATCGCGAGATTTAAAGTACGTAAATCCTTTCATATGCAAGGAGGAAACTTCGTAGAATATCTTTCGACTGATGTTCGCACGTCTATTTCCGGGACGATTTTGTCGAAGAGAGGGGACTTATGTTATAAATTTAGCAACTCATTCTTTCGCTTTAGAATTTAGTTTTTCACAAATTACATTATTTTCACACCCCTCCCACAAAAAATATGAAGATCATCGAAGATAGCAAAACCGGTTTTAACAGTTTCATGAATCGAATAATTGAATGACACGCAACTGGATCCTAAATCCTCCGTAACTAGGCAGATCGTATGTTCCGAAACCCGTCGGAACGTGACGCATTTCAGGCTGTTGAATTGCTGGCTCAGATGACGCCATTGTGTAGGGGAATATTGCAGAGACCGACTGCTCTGGCTGACGGCTTTCGTGCGTTTCCCCGATCAAGTACAGGCGGATGTGGGAACAATAGTCTGGAAACTGACCGCGAGCGATTGGTTTTTCTCTCATCATCACTTTACAGCATCCACCTTCAGAAATTTGGAATGCTCACTTTACTTCTAAGAAATTTCTTCTGTGTCAAAACTAGGTATGTCGACCCATGCTATAGTAGTGAAGACCGTTTGTTTTCCAATGCTGGGAACCAGCATTCAATACCCGGGGAACGATGTAATATTTATGGTGGACAAATCGAGTTCGAAGCAGTTTTTATCGGGGTTCTATCATTTTCCGTCTCATTCTATTCTCCGTCACCATTCAAAGCATATAATTATCACCCGTTCAGCAAAACAATTCATCTCACGAATAGCCGAAAATGCTTCGGTACTCAAGATCATAAAAAAATAAAACTAAACTCCAAAATTGATAATCCCACGATTTTCAAGTACCTCTTCACTGGAGTATTTGGCATACAATGAGTCGTGGGAAAGTTTTTGGTGACAAGAATCATGAAAAGTGAAGATGTAGAAAGTGACAATGAAACGGTTTTCCAGTTCCTTAAGGATCATCTGAGAGAAGAGATGTATACTTCCAATACATATCTAAATTTCAGAACAATTCAACTTTTTCAATCACCAATGTAGCCAACAAAACTTCCTGAAAGAGTATCGTCTTCGTAGAAGGTCATTACAAGTTCAGTCATTTGCAGATGCAAAGACTTGGAACAGCGACCATTTATGTTCAAACGAAGGTTGCTGGTTGTAGTTCTGTGGAAGGCACGTGTGATTGTAAAGTGGCTGACTTTTCACTCCACATATCACATCCGTACCCATAATCGTTCATCTGTCATCATTATTCAACTCTCATGATCACCTGAACCAATTTTAATACCTTTTTAAAAAACATTTATTTAACATCAAAACAGTAAAAAGTGTGTGATATCCTATGAGGGCAAGTGTATTATGTGCGCGTTACCTTACATTTTGTGATCCCTACCCTAGCCCATATACAAATTTAATTATTAATATAGATGGAAATTAGCGGTTTTGGCAACAATTGCGGAAAATAAATTCGCGCCATGTAATAAAAACTATTTGCAAAGGCAAATCAGATACAGATTTTGGCCATTATCCTTTTCGAGAAGGAATCGACGTACTGCCGCGAGATGGAGAGCGATAATTCAAATAACTATATTCCCCACCATCTTTAGAAATCGTCCACAGATAGTGGTTACATTTAGGCCGGAAGCAAAACAAGGGGCTTTCGCTCAAAGGTTTAGAGAAACTGGACAAAAAACCTGATCGAGATAGGGGTCATTGACCCATCATAATCACTCATCATTCCTCCCTCATGATCATCTGTCAAGGAAAAGGCAGGGTGTAAAGACGCGAAGAACCTCTCTCGCCTATCTTTGGGGCCGGATTCTTTTAATCATCAAAATATTGCCACGAAGTGCATCTTACTTTTTTATTTTATTTTTTTTTTAATTTTATTTTACGTCAAAAAAACAGTTAAAACTGCGTATGACGTGCTATGGGGAAAAGTGAATTGTGTGCACATTTTCAAAATTCTGTGATCCCTACACTAAGTCATATACTACTTAGATTTTGAAGAAAGAAAAAAAACCTCCCATGTAATAAAATCTATTTTCAAGGATAAATAAGCAATAAATTTTGGCTATCATGTTGTCCTTCGGAATAATACTTCCTGCCGCGACAACATGGAAACGATAATTTGAATAATTGTATTTCCCACTGAATTCTAGAAGACGTGCACAGAAAATGAAGTTACATTTATGTCCAGAAGCAAAACAAGGGGCCATCTCAGCATTTGCTCAATGGATCAGGGAAACTGGACGAAAAACCTGATCGAGATGGGGGTCATTGACCCGGAGGCTGTAGTACAATACTTGTTACAGGTTGTTTATACACATTTATACAGTCCAAATGGTAAATAATGCATTATGTATCATTGTTAAAATTAATGTTACTTTTCTTGTGATGCTCAGTATAATCTCTAATTGTATAGAAACAGTTATGCAGCAGAAACTATTTCACTTGGGATTTAAACTTTTCTATTGAATTTAATCGTCTTTTGTGGTCTCACCTTGTTAAGTTTCTTAAGCCGAGATACCTAAGAGACTTTCTTATTCCATTCATCTGAGATGTTTCTCATTCCATTCGGTCACGTGAGCTATTATAATTACACTCATTTCTGTCACCGGCTTAGGGCATCCACTAATGTCACTGCAGTGCCTATGAACGGGGGGTACTAATGTTCGAGTCCCGACGGTGGCAGGTTTTTGGCTCTAGCTACTTAGCTAGGTTCAATTCAGCTGCTGTCTGGAGGAGAATTCTAGCAGCCGTCTGCTCTGATCGGTAGTTTTTCGTGGTTTCTCCTATCAACATCAAATGAATGCCGGAGAGGGAACCCTAAGAAGCGGGCCGTGGACCGCGCACGATCTTTCCTTCCCCTTTCTTATCCTATCCTCACCACTTACTTACACACACTTACATTTACATGTACTACACTACAACACATGCCGCGTGACCAGCCGAGAGCTTAGAACTTGTTCCGGCTGGGTCTGTGCCCCGCTGGTGGGAGATACTTGGTTAGGGAAAATCCCGCCCACGTATATGTCGACGCCGGATCTCACCATCCGGCGAGGTAAGTCCACGGGCATCTTCCGAAAAGCATGCACTACACTTACGGGGCTAAAGACCTTAGCTCGAAAACACGAAGTAATCAATCAATAAAGCTCATTTCTGTCATAAATAATTAGTGGGCGTAGTCGGTGAGTATCGTATAAATATGATTCAGGTTTTTTTTTCACAAACGTTTTAATTTTAACAGTCAACTGGAAAACATTGGCTTAAAATTATATTTATTTACCTAGAAAACAGGAAAAGTGTACTTCAAACCTATAATGTAAATTAATTTTACTTTCACGGATTATTTTTTGTTAAGATTCTGTAGAATGCGAATTTAATTGAAAGCGTGAAGAAAGAATAGCGCTGTATCTTTGATATTCGGCAAATGTGTGCTGTCCTTTTAATTTCAGTTGTAGTTTCTCTATCAAATAAATCATAATTTCGACATGTCTTTCATCAATTCGTGGAATTGTTGTAGTGCACTTTATTTACAATGTCGGAACAAACTAAATCCCTCGTGAAAACTATCCCAACCTCCAAATGCACTCCGTAACTGACATCCGAGGATTTATATAGATGATAGAGATTGTTTCCTTAATGAAACTAATCTTGAAATAATATTAATAAAAAATCTCAGAGTTTTTGTAAATTCTACATACAAAAATTCTAGTTTTTCAAAGCGTCAGGATGATTGAGTTTAATGATGAGTCTGGTAGTATTAGTGTTTTTTTAGAGAAAAACAGTAGCAACTGTATGTGATGTATAGGAGAGATCATCTGCACACGCTCTCTTGAGTTCCAGAATCCCTTCCCAACATTTTAACTATGAATAGTTGAAGGATAAAAAAGTTTAATAATAATAATAATAATAATAATAATTATTATTATTATTATTATTATTATAAATTTAAAAAAGCGCGAGGTTACCAACATTTTAAAACCTATACACTTTCGTTTCCGAGTTATAATAAACTTAATTGCAACGGTAAACGAATTGCAGATTTGATTTTTTTGCATTGCTAACAAAATAATAACTCACCCTCGGCTTTACTACCACTACAAGCAAAAATAGAGCTCAACAAAACGTGCGCCTAGTGAAGCTACATTTACGTCCAGAATAAAATCAAGGGCCTATCTCAGCATTTTCTCAATGGATAAGGGAAACTGGACAAAAACCTGATCGAGATGTGGATCATTGACCCCGAAGCTGAAGTACATTACTTGTTGTAGGCATATTAAGACTTAATGTAACTTTCTAAGAAAACATTATAGGTGTTGGTGAACACGAATGGTGTGCTAAACCCAAGAACCTGAATATGAAAACAATGGTCGCTCATGTTATTTGCATTAACGTTCATTTAAATCGCCGAATACTACTTTCTTTTATTAGTGATTATAAATGTATACAAGTACCAAAGCTGAAAAAATGACCTTAAAATACTTTACCTCCATGCTTTCTAAACAACAACTACTATTTACTGGAGGAATTGTGCACGATATCGACCTTATACAATCATGACGAATTATAATTCTTGTGCTCTTTTATTATGTCGTTAATTATATGTAGTTTCTTGCGACATTTGGCTCATGGTTGACATGAGCGTGGGAAATATATACGCGATATGTTTCCGCTTCTTAAATGTCAGTCCTGATTTGTCACTTTCATAGTCCTACTGAATGAGTCTACTTCCTATAGAGACAATGGAGTATAGCTTGTACATTTGCCTAGAATACTCACAAATTGCACAGTCACATATTTGACACATATTTGAATTAGCTTTCAGAATTTGGGTTTGTAACTTCATTATCTGTGCACGTCTTCTAGAATTCAGTGGGAATATAGTTATTCAAATTATCGTTCTCCATGTTGCGTAATTATTATTATTGCGTGTTTTTGCGTAATAAATGAAGACAAAATAACCGAAATGTACAAAAGTGTATTTAAAAGAAATACGTTAGGTTTTTGGGCGAGCATGTGGGAAATTTATTGTGTTTTCTTCCCAATATTATTTGATAGAGTTCTCCATCATCAGTTGATCCCATTCGCAGACTTGGAAATACACCCTTCATTTAGGAACGGTCATTGCCTATTAGGGAATTGAATAATCTATAATGTTTTATAATTAGGTTAATTATAATAGTACTCTTTTCTTCTTCTATTATTATTATTACTATTATTACTATTATTATTATTATTATTATTATTATTATCTTCATCATCATCATCATCATCATCATTATTATGAACCATTCCGATTTCGCATGTTTGAATTGGTTGTTTCCTTTTTGTTTCTTCGCAAAATTTTTTCATCCTTTCCTGGTGTGTATATTTCCTTTTGTTATTTATAGTTACAATGCTGGTCTTCTTTTTGCGATTTTCCTCAAAGCCAACAGCATTTTGAAATCATCTTGTTTCTTTAACTCGCTTGAAACATTTTCATTTCTTAATGAATTTTCTTGTTCATTATTATTGTTATTATTTATGACACGTTACGGTGGCATTGGCCACCGGTAGTGCGTATCACCGCAAACGCCGCCGCGCCAAATAAACATCTTCGTCGTCCAGGCTCTCCTCCGCCTCATTGCAACAATCACATTCCCCGCAACCATCAGGACAATCTAAAGCACCATCTGCGAGTCGTTTTTCTAGTTCCAGTGCCTCTCTCCCTCGCGCCGTCCCCTTCACCGCCTCCGCCGCCCACCAAACGTTCTAATTCGTCCGTGCGTTTCGCTCGGAATAAACAACGGCTCCACGCCGCGCCCCGGCCGTGTATCTTGGGCCCGAAGGACGAAAGGGAACAAAGAACGCGCCGCTGCGCCCCGCCCCGCCCACCGCGCCGCGCCACGCCACGCCACGCGCCTTGCTCCTCGCGCCCGCACTCACAAAAGCAGCTGCACAGCGTTGCGTAATCACAACGGTTATTACCTCCAGTTATCATTGCGACGATAAGGTTGAGCGTGGCGTGCTGCGAGACTCCATCCTCGCCCTTGCTGCTCACGGTCGCTGTGACTCGCGTGGAAGGCACGCGATTGCGTCACCTAGCGCCCGCTCGCCTGCCCGCCCTCCCCGTCCCGGCCTTCCACCTCGTCCTCCTCCGCCGTCGCGCCGGCCGGGCCCGCCCGCGCCTCCGCCGTCCCCGCCGCTGCGCGTCCCCGCCCTGGCCAGCGCTCCGCGCCGCCGTGACTGCGCAGTCGCCACTGCCGCCGCCGCTGCCGCCACCGCCGCGGGCGCGTGCTGGCGTCAGCCGTGCAAAATCCCGACCGGACGAAGCCCCCTCACCCTCTCTCTTTCCTTCCTTCTTTCTTTTCCGTTAATCCCTTTCTATCCATACTTTTCTTTGTTTGTTAATACGTTAATTTAACGTACCTCTGCCCTTTTCACTCTTGCTCACCTTTTTCTGTTTTCTTTGTTTCTCACTCCGCTCTTTCTTCTCATGTCTCCTTCTTTTCTTTCTCTTCTTATTTTATTGTTTTGTCTCTCAATATTGTATTGTTCCACTTTCTCTCTTTTATACCTTTTTATCTTTTATCTTTACTGTATTTTTCTTTCTTTTTTGTCTTTTTTCATTGTCTTCTTTCTCGTGTCTTTGTCATTATCGCCGTCTCTTCTTTCTTTCCCTTATGAATCTTCCATTTCTCCTCCTTTTTCCTTGCTTTAATACCTATTTCTTCGTTTTATCTCTTTCCTCTTTTCTTTCTCTTTTACATCTCCACTGGTATTTTCTCTCTTTCTCTCTCTCATTGTTCACACTCTCGGCTCTCTTTTTTGTATACATTTTCTCTCCTTTTATCTTGTTCCACTCCTTCAATTTTCCCTAGTTTTTCTCACTCTTCTTCTGTCGACCTGTCTCACTGCGACTCTCCTATTATTGTCAACAATGCGGCGCTTCTTTCATTTAAACAATTGTGCACAAACACGTATCCAATTTGTTATCGCACACTATCAATATCCTAAGACGCTAGAAATAACTCTTGATTCTACACTGTGGACTGGTGCGTCTCTATCTGCGCATATTTCTCAATGAAACCTTCAAGGCGATACACACGCGCTTGGCAAGGTCGAAAAATATTCCAATAACTGGCACTACTGGAAACGTACAAATGTGTGTTTTCGAAAATTCTTTGTTTTTTTCGAGTGTCACGGTGTCTATTTACGTTTTGTAATAATTAATTAGAGGATAGTTGGGACTTATAAATAATTAACTCCCATTGTTGAGTTATGTAAAGTACTTGATAATGTAAATTATACCAGAATTTCTTAACATATCGTTAACTTCTATTGTATGCATGCTCAGAATTCACCACGTGTCATATTTGCAACAAATGTAATAAAATTTCATTTTAATAACATTCACGGATATTACAATATTGAAATTATTTTCTCGCACTTATTTCTCATTTGGACAATACAGATGGAGTATTATGTTACTTCACGGAAATGTCTCTCTAAATGAGACCCAAGCCATAAATACTTAGTGTTCCTGAATAATATCATGTCAAAGAAAATCAAATCATTCTTTATCTTTTAAAATAATTGTTTTACATTCGCACATTCAAATCCGCTATACTAATTACTATTTTCAGCAATATAAGGGGGAGCTTTTACAGGCTATCTTTTTGGGTAGCGAGAGAATAAAATTTATTTTCAAATGGAAATTTAGTGATCAGTCGAGATAATAAGAAAAAAAATAGCACTTTACTTGGACTCACTTGTTTTGTATTAGAAAGTAATGTTATTGGTTATTAAACTATTATTTTTCGCATTATTATTTACTTAGGTTTTTTGTTTTCGGTGAAAAGTGCCTGTGACCTTGTCTTCCCTCACAGTTTCATCTCTCTAGGTGGACCATGTGCGATCTTGCTCTCCCAGGTCAAAAGTAACTCTACAAATCGGTTGAGCACGCGTTAAATGATTCCAAGGGGGAGCCTTCCGACATCTTACAAGTGACAAAAATGAAAAATTACATTTATTTAACAAGGTAAAATTAAATTAATGTATTATAAATTTATTTTAATAATTGTAGATTTTGGTATGGAACAAGGGTAAAATACAGCCCATTTCTAATTTAAATGACATTGATTCTGGAGATGGGTGGAAGTGCAGCAAAAAAGTATAACAATACCCCAAATGTCCGGCTTAAAAACAAAAAATAGAGGTTGAATATATTTACAGATATATATGTTATATTTGTTTTATTACATAGGGCTACGGGGCCCCTTTCAAAATGTTCAAGGAGCTGAACAGACATAGTAGATGTATTTTTGAATTAACTAAACGACGGATCTATTTGTTTTCTTAATTTATGTCATTAGCGTTTCTCATTGTTAACAAAATATTCACTTCGATATAATAAAATCTATTTACAAGGACAAATCAGCTATAGATTTGGGCTCTTGTCCCTTAACATGTCCTTTGTGAAGGAATATACTTCCTACAACGACAACATGGAGAACGATAATTTGAAAAACTATACTCCCCACTGAAGTCTAGAAGACGTGCATAGATAAAGTTACATTTATATCCGGAAACAAAACAAGGGGCCATCTCAGCATTTGCTCAGATCAGGGAAACTGGGCGGATAACGTGATCGAGGTGGGGTCATTGACCAGAAGCTGCGGTACAATACAGTCCAAGTGGTAAACAATAAATTAAATATTGTTAAAATTAATATTACTTTCCTTTTTGATGCACGCTGTAGTATCTAATTGTTTAGAAAGTTATGCAGCAGAAAATATTTTACTTGGTACTTAAACTTTTGTATTGATTTTAATCGTTTAATGTCAAAGTTATTTAATTCCTGCAAGAAAATCTGTGAATGTTCTTCTAGGTCCGTGACCTACATCAAGGGCGGATTTAATGTCCAGTTTCTCTCTATTCACATAAATTCGGACACGATTATCAGTTCTTGCCTTTGAAACTAATGTGGACTTTCTTGCCTCAACGGATACGTACACTGTGTTGCTAAACAGTTTTCAACCTTTTGGCTGATTTGAAGGCTTAAGTCACCAAGCATCTATGAGTTAAAAAAAGCGATTTAGGTGTTATGTTGTGGTTTGTCTGGTCTTCAGTGCTACAATCACGTGGTGAAAACACCATCCCTTACTCATGGTTCGAACTCACAACCTTTTGTCCAGTGCAGAGCGAAGGCCGCAACAGCCATCTGTGGGTCATCCAATACAGAGGTAACTATAAAATATGTGACAGATTTCAAATTGTTATACTTGAGCACAAATGGTTAAGAAATATTTAATCATCCTCTAAATAAAATACAAGATTTTAGTCTCTATAAATGTTCAGTATTTCCACCCTTTGCATACATTTAAACCTGGTTGACCAATTTTATCGCATGAATGCTGCGGCGATTCGATTTCGCAAATCATCCAGATCTTTGAAAGAAGTGGAATGTAAACATTGTCCTTGATATAATTCTGTGCAAGAAAAAAAATAGCGTAGCGTTAATGTAGGTGACCTTGGGGGTCAGCGGTGTATGGATTGATCTATGGACGCCATACGGTGTGTCCAACATCGCAGCAACTTCCCAGTCAAGAATCTATGTATACTCTGTTCAATCGTGTGACCAATTATTTTATCATTCATGTCATATTTAATTGGAGACATGGTCGCTGAGTAACGCATAGAAATATTTCGCGTTTATTTCACATACTTTGGATAACTTATGCTGGAGCCTTGGTGCTCGTTTTATTTATCGTTCCACCAATTGCAGAATGTTTGAAAGTTCTAGGAATTTTTGTTGCTAGAATGCAAGAAAAGTACGCTTCAATACTTCTTTATGAATCCTATTATTCACATGCATAATTCTTTGATTAAATTTTAGTCTAATGCCAGTTTTATTCAAAACGAAATTAAAGTAAACAACTTGAGCTCCTTGAAATTCGGTATTTATGACCTATCCATTTGATGACTTAATTTACACGCCCAAATATTGCTGTATGTTTTTGCGAAATGATTTGTATTAATTCTTACTATATTCTTTTTTTTTCACGATATCGGTTCAACGTAAATCGATCGTGAAAACTATCCCTAACCTCTACCATCATTTCTGAACTGTAACTTTTTGAGATTAACGGCTGGCGTGTGGCTCGTCGGACTGGCAGAAGAATACATTTTGCAACTGGTTTGGAATATGCCAAAACTAGTGGTGCAAAAACAGCACATAGTTTCTCGGCCGCAATTTCAGGCACATTACGCGAAAAGTACTCAAATTTACAAAAAAAAAAAAGGACATGACCCTATTTCAAAATCTATCCTTAAGAACAGATTTCATTTAGGGAAAAAACTCTATCTTCATAATTGTAGGTGTTGGAAAACAGCGAAAAGATTTTGAATGTTTGCAATTTTCGAAAAATGAGTTTTTTAAGGAAATGAGTCCCGCACCATTATCTTAAACACTCTTCACTTTATCCAACAACAAAATTTAATAAAAAATGATGGCCCCATTTTTTGAAAATTTTGAAAATGTCCCATGGGTTTCATGTAAAGCACCCCCCCCCCAGATTGAAAATATCGGTTTCCAATTCCAGGCGCCGCGATATCAGCCAGAGCGGTTGGAGAATATCAATTTTGGAGAAAATCGGCTGAACGGTTTAGCCGCTAGCGTCGTTCACACACGAACAGACGGACAGGCGTTTTGGCGTTATTCGATTTTTCGGTATCAATGACCCACAAAACATGGATTCTGTTTACTGCACCTAGAGGATTTTTTCTGAATTTAGCAACTGGTTTTATCATCTTTTTCGTGGCCAGGGCCTCTCGTTACCAGGCAAGTTTTTCTCTAAAAAATTCAGCGTTTTTTCGCGCAGCATTACATAACTTTCTCTCTACTGTGTAAGCTGTAGCGAGAAAGTAAAATCATGGTCCTCTGGCCTGAACAAAGCAGACCAGTTGATGGAAATACGACTGGATGTGCGGAGAGCGCAATTTTATTTGAAAATGAAACTCTAGCTCTAGATCTCCATTTGTGGTGTGGAAATAATTTCACTCTGTCGAGGAAGAACATATCGTAGGTTCTCGGTTTCATGAGATACTAGTTGCGATAGAATATGTTCCAAGTCTCCAAGCGAAACTTCGAATTCCGAGAGGTTCTTGGGTCGAGTAAAAACAATAGGTGAATTTTTGACGTTTGCTATAATTTCGTCTTCTAGAATTCTGTGGGAAATAGAGTTATTCAAAATATTCCATGTCAAAATATTCCATTGTTCAAAATATTCCATATTCCATGTCGTCATGGCAGGAAGTATTATTCCTTCACGGATGCCATGATGAAAGATGAGAGCTCAAATTTTTAGCTTATTTACCCCTGAAAATAGATTTGATTTCATCGGAGCGAATATTTTGTTAACAATCGTTGCAAAAAAGGCTCATTTCTTTCTGTATTCAATATTAAGTGGTTTATGGCTTAGGTTATGGATCACAGCATTATGAAAACGTGCACAAAATTCACTTCTCCCCGTAGCACGTCACACACAGTTTTTAACTGTTTTTGACGTAAAATAAATAAATAAATAAAATAAGGCTAAACTGACGGGTCGTACACGAATAGATCAGTCTTTTTCATGATATCCTACGATTACTTGCGAATATTGGAGCAATACCTTAAACAACGGGCATAGACCGCGAACGTTCCTTTTTTCTCCATCGAATCGTCACTTTCATCCTCAGCGCTGAGCGATGAACTGATATCCTCAAATGACCTCTTTGCTTTGGATCTATGAGGTGTCTTCAGTTATTACGTCTACGTTAGTTAATATTTCAAGGATTTATGTGCTATTCCGGCAAAGCAACACACATCCCGGTTTAAGATCTCAAACAGGAAATAATCATTAACATACTTTTTCATTAAAATAATCTAATTTTTGCAATTATTCAACTAATGCATTATATATTATTAAAAGATTAATGAATAATATTATTTAGATCCGTATTGATTAGTTTTTAGGAGGACCAGGTTCGGTTATTGGAACAGCCATGGCCATGTTCCATGTTTCCATGTATTCCAGTTCATTCAGTTGTTCTCCTATGCTCAGTCACCTGCCTTTTTTCGTTGAACTGAGGTACGTTTTTGTAATTTTTATTTATTTATTAAATTCGTTGATTTTAAACACTGGCTGCGTGGGAGAATTGGTATCACTGCCGCCATGTGATCAAACCTAGCATTATACATCAAAATTAGCCTCGGATGCACCACAGAGAACGTTGGGAAAATGTCAGAGTTCCGGGATGCATTGAACAGGTGGAAAGCTTCCAAAGCACTAAATGTGTCACGTGGTGAGTTAATCGAATTAAAAAAGTCAGTGACCTGTTACATCACTTGGGGATTGCCTATTCGGACCCAACATTTGCATCTGAGTCAACCCTCAAAAAACTATTTGCCTGGGCTGATTCACATTCTGCCGCAGTGATTCACATTATTGAAGCCTTGATGCATAACAAAAATTGAACTTTGTTGGAAAAATGTCTCTATTTTACTCAAAATTACGCAAAATATATTTTCAAAATAATTGTAATTCATATTTTCGTCTAAGGATCTAATCCTGAGAATAGATTTTACGAATGAAAAATATTTAACTTCAATAAAATTATTACGTAGCGGAAGGTTGAAAATATGAAATTTTACAATTGTCTGAGGTTTTAATGGCAACCAGACCTACACTACGTTTATATGCATACATTGCTTTATTCAAGAAAACATTAAGGAAGAAATAATTTTTGAGAATATTTAGGAAATATGTTGGCGTTTAGTATCCTTGGGGTTAAGTTCTCCAAAAGATTAATAGATATCTCAAATTCTCGGACTTCGAGTTCCGCAAAATGGGACAGATTTTTCGATATTGGAGAAAATCCTTTCAACGGTTTGGGCGGAAATGTGGTTGGTTCACAGACATCCGAACAGAAGGACAGAAAGGTAGGTATTTTAAAAACGGTTTTAAGTGTCAGTGACCCCCCCCCCAAAAAAAACGTATATTTTCATCAAAATTTCGTCATAGATTTTTGGTAAACATTGCGTAACTTTGTCAATACTACTTACATAGTAGTTTATGAGAAATGAAAAAAAAAAAAAAAAGGTTCCAAGGGAATCGAACCTGCAGCATAACACGTCAAGCAGCAGCTGCAGCAATCCGTTCATTACACTTTTTCGAAGGGTAGACGACCAGCGATTTACCGCGAAAGCACCTACACTGTAAGGAAGGCGGTCTCTTCACGAAGGCCTGCGCGGCCACAACAAACCGGCCCCCGCCCGCTCCCAGCGCACGCATCCACCACACGTGTCCCGGGCGCACGCGACGCCGTGCAGAGGTGGCAGGCGAGTGCGGCGCGGGAACACGTGCACGCGCGGGGGGGGGCAGCATTGTGCTTATTTCCGCTTCATCGAACTATCAGAGAGAATGCTGGGAAGGGGTAGTGGGCGATGGAATCAATGAGGATGTTGTCCAACGAGCAACGGTGAACATAAAACGTAAAAGGAACATCGGACGTGTGTTGGATAAATGTAGAACGGAGTTCAGGATGTCGGAGGTATTTTTAGGGGGAGGAGATACATTGAGTTCACGGAGAAAATAGATCAAAACAGGCACACTTAAAATGTACCACATAATTTACTTGTTATATTTAAATGACGTCTCGATTTATATTAAAAATATTGCGGAGACTGGGGGTGGCTGGCAACACGTGAGTACTTTTGTACGCAATTAGGGTTTAGTTTCTATGGTAGTTTCATTTATTTGGCTTCCTAATGGAATTTGGTTTGTTAGTGAATGTGTGACCGTCAAACTTTTCGACTAGTGAAATTTTGAATATGTGTCCACTACTAGTGCTTTTACCTCAGGTGTGAATAAAATACCAGGAAATTAGTTTTATTTTGTGGAAATGGTTGGCAGACAGAATGGTTGATACTGCCATTCAACCCTAAGGAAAAAGTGCCTACCAGCCCCGAACGAAGTTTTTGACTAAAGAACACCGTTGACGTGACAAAGGAACTCAAAACAAAAAGAGTACACGAAAATCGAGAGCTTGGTTCAATGTTTTAGTTGAAAAAGAAAGAGGAACAAAACATTTTCTTCCTAAAATTTTGGAAGCCAGTCGGTAAACTACGAAAATATTACTCTTCAAGCTCATAAACATTTGAAATCACGGATCATCGTGCACGTTACTGAGACTTCTTTGAGAAAGTCGTTAGGTTAGGAGACGTGACAGAAAGCTAGGTCTTACACGAGGTACGTGACCTATGTACGAACCCAAGCCAGCGTCTGTTGCCAACTAGCCCAAATCTCCCCTTTTCCGTATACTTTATTGGCTTTTGACAATGAGCTAAACAGAAGTTTCGACCATGTAATGCTAATAATACGAATTAATTGAAAATATCTTAATACTTTTTAATATACTACTAAATAATATTAAGTTTATAAAATTAGTTTAACTGTTAAATTAGTAAATTAATTTATCTTCAAATTATATCATAACTTTATCAATTATAGCTGTTTGTAAAATATTTACTCAAGTTCTATGAGTTTGAACATTTTATACATGCCTTTTCCTAAGGGCGGCGTCCCAATTGTTCTAAGACACTAGGTGTTCGAGGGTACTCTAAGGCTGTCCACCCCTCTTATCGGTACTTCAGCGTATGATGGGACGAATGTATGACGAACGTGGTTTAACGAGTTTTGATCGAATATTGGACTAACGATGGTCGAACATTGCAGAATTTCAGAACAAGACGGGAGAAATTTATGACAAAGTGAGTAAGGACACGTAGAACGTAGGGGAATCATAAAACGTCGTATGATCATTGGCGCTTTCTCTCGCTCTGTCTCCCTCTCTCTCTCCTTCTCTCTGACTTACTCTTTCTCTCTCTCTCTCTCTCTCTCTTTCACACACTCTCTCTCTCTCTCTCTCTCTCTCTCTCTCTCTCTCTCTCTCTCACACACACACACACACACACAAACACGTCTTCTTTCATTCACCCCGCACACACTTTCCTTCTCTCTGTCTCTTCTACCTTACCCGCATTCGCATGCCCTATTTCTCTCTCACTCATTGTGCACTCCTGTCTAAAACGTACTCTTCCTCTTTCTTTCTGTCAAACATGCTCCTTCTTTCTCTCTCATGCACTCTTTCTTTTTCACACTATCTGTCTCTTTAACGCGTTCTTTCTCTCTTATACATACACACTTCCATAGATAGTGCAAGGCAACAACTGTTGCCACTTCAGTGTCTCTGTCAGAGAGATCTCAGGATTCGAATTCCGACGGTAGCGGATTTTTGACTCTTGCTAGGTATAGCTAGGTCGGATTCAGGCGCTGTCTGGAGGAGAATTTAAGGGGCTGTCTGATTAGATGTGTAGTATTCCGTAGTTCCTTCGATCAATAGCAGGCGAATGCCGGAGCGGTACCTTAACAAATGAGCTAAGGACAGCACGTGACCTTTCCATCTTTATCCTTCTCCCTCCCCTCCTTTCTCCTTACTTACACAAACACACATACACATACACACACTCATTTGCATATAGTACACTGACACACGCGTAGGGAGGCCAGTCGAAAGCCTAGAACTCAGTCTTGGGAGGTGCACCGCTTGTGGAGATAGGGGAAACCCATCCAGGTGTAAGTCGGTGTCAGATCTCACGTTCCAGCGGGGGAAGAACCCCGCCATATGGTATAGACTACAATTAAGGTTCTAACGACCATTGCAGTTGAAGCGCCTGGAAACAAAATCATCATCATCATATACAGCATGGATTAGCCCTTTAGGCCTGTTCCGTCTCGAGTTTCATTTGGTCATTGCATCACACTCATGAATGTCCTATATTTCTTTTGCTTTGGGGTCTATATCGAAAACTTTGTGGAGGGATGTGCGAATTATCCATTCTCTGAAGATGGTCGTGCCATATATATTTGGCGTATACAACAAACTTGAAATTCTCACCTAATGTCTTCATTTTTCTTGTGATCCCTCAAAGAGTATCCCGCTAACAGTCTCAGCAACCTCATTTCTGCTAGTTCAATCTTTTCTTTTTGTTGAGTTGTCATTGTCCATGTCCTGCACCACACAAGAAGACGGGAACCACCATAGTTCAAAATAATCAATCAGCCAATCACATACTCCCTCACGGAAGTCGCCTGGCGATCGTCTCATTGCACTTGTCGGCGCAGTGCAGGCGTCCAGGGACGCAGCCCGCACGGCCGGACATCACCCAGCGGCGCCGCGGGCCTTAGGGCGGACGCCGCCGGAAAAAACAGCGTCCTGGCGCAGCCCCCCAGCGCGCGCGCGTGGAAGGAAACGCCGGCAAGCGACACGCGTCACAAACGCCGTCACTCGCGTTCGCGCACGCACACGCACACGCACGTGACGTGGAGCGGAGCGGAGGTCCGGCGCGGCGGAGGCGCCCCGACGGATGGCCCTGAGCGGCCGGGACCGGCGGCGCGGCGCGGCGCGGCGAGCGGGGAAGAGTGCGTAATTGCGGTTAATCAGAGGAGCCGCAGCTAATATTGGCGTTGCGATTTCCTTTTCTTAGGAACGGGTTACGCGCTACAGTCGTTCGCTGATAATAATGGACGTAATATTTGTTCACGCTTCCTGTTGTTGCAAGGGTCAAATGGACGGATGTTGCGTTCGTGTGTATTGCCGATTAGTCATGAAAGAAGGACTACGCAAATATCTGTCGGATTTGTCTGCTGGGAAGCTAAATTTATGCCCAGCAATATTTGGATCAGATTACATGCAAAGCAGTAGTGAATAGGGAAAACGTAGAATATGGAATTTGAATGGTGATATAATGATGATAATTGGCTTGCTCATTTACTTTAACGCGTATTAGAACGATGCTTCAAGCCCCTGCACCGGTGTAGCTGGCTGTTTCTTGACGTTTTGTAAGTCAACATAAAAATAGCGTTTTGTAATTATGTTTTCAGTATAATTTGAAATTAATTTAATAACAAAAGCTATTCTTGCGGAAGTATTTGGTAAAAAAAGTCCCAAAACATATTCAACAAATTCCCTTTGGAACATGTATGGGACAAACAACCTATGATTCCCTAATTTTCAGGGCCCCCTTCCCGTCCCCTACCACTTACATTATGGCTTTTATCTAAAGTTGAAAAATGAATATTTTTCTTCTTCTTCTTCTTCTTCTTCTTCTTCTTCTTCTTCTTATTATTATTATTATTATTATTATTATTATTATTATTATTATTCAGTTTATTAAGTTATTAAATTAATATTATAATTTTATTAGTTACTTTATTCGTTATTATTAAGTTTATTAACAGGCTAGAAAGATTTCCTCATTATGAGAGCAATATCACTCATTTGTAACTCTTCCTTTCATAATTTGCAATCCACTTATTTGATACCAAATAATATTGTAGATGTAACAATTATTAATAAAGTAGGGTATCTCATTACAGATGGGTTCAGAAAAGTTACGTATTCAGAAAGAATCATCAACTATGTTTCTTGTTCTATCCATTCTACTCGACATAAGATATCCACTGTATTCAATTTCGTAGACAAAGTCATCTAATCATAGTCATTTCACCGAAATAATCTTGCTTTTGTTTTTAAATATTTTTGTTTTGTTTTCTTGAAATTACTTTGTTTACAATAAAACTTTGCAAATGTTTGATGACTTAATCTAACTTAATCTACTTTAAAATTGAACTTAACTAATTGTAACATTGGCGAGGAAACAGAAAGCACCACGGAAAGATTATTCGATTTTTGAAAATATTTGGAGGAAGAAATGGAGGGGAATCTGTTCTTTATTCAGGTTTTATATCTGGATTTTTTTCCGAGTCTATAATGAGTTGATGTCTTAATGAAGGATAAGTTTGTGTAAAAGTTGTTTGATATGAATGCTATTTGTTGTGCTATTTCATGTATGTTTAGATCGTCATGTAGACGTTTATTGCTAATGAACCAAGGAGCTCTTGTTATTTGTCTTAAATATAATGTTTTGAAATACATGCATTTTGTTGAGATTGCTTTCGGTGACATTTGTCCAGATCGGGCAACCGTATAGTAGTGTTGGGCGAGTAAGAGATTTGTATAGCCTTGCTTTTGTACAATTGATACTTTTAACAACTTCCCAATGTCATTTTGTCCTATACAGTCACCTTATTCACATACTATCCTATTGTTTCCATTTTTCCATGACTCAATTATATCTCAAATTCGATAGAATGATTCATCAACAACATAACAGCAATTTTCAAACCAGTTAAATTTAAGAGTCATAAAGAAAAAACAAGGTCATCACCCCCAAAATTAAAAGCCACAATGTTACGTACGAGATATATTGACTGCCCTGCAAAATACCACCAAACATACGTTAGGATTGAGTATCAAAGAACACAATATTAATGTTCAAATTTATCCTTTTGCACAATATTCTTACCCTACACAAAATTGATTCAACCACATAATTAATGGGGGATGGATCCTGTTGTTTTTTCATCATTTCATCATTTTCAACAGCTCACTACAAGAAATCTACATAAAATACATGTACGTTACTTTACAACGCTCTGTCAGATGAAATTAAACATTTAAAATTGGTACACAAATTTAAGTTAAAAGTAAAATCTTTTCTGCTGCAAAACTGTGTCTATACAATTAGAGACTATACTGATCGCCAAAAAGAAACATAATGTTTACTTTAACAAAAACAAGATATAGTATATGAATTAGTTTACATTTGCATTGTATAATTTAAAAAAAAGAATCAATATGCCTGTAACAAATAATGTACTTCCGGGTCAATGACACCCATCTCGATCAGGTTTTTGTCCAGTTTCCCTGATCCATTGAGCAAATGCTGAGATGGCCCCTTGATTTGCTTCTGGACGTAAATGTAGCTTCACTATGCGCACGTTTTGTTGAACTTTCCTTTTGCTTGTAGTGGTAGTAGAGCTTAGGGTGAGTTTCTGTTTTGTTAACAATACAGAAAAATCAAATCTGTTCGTTCCTTTACCGTTAAAAATAAGTTTTCTATAATTTGGCAACGAAAATATCTAGTTTTTGAAATGTTAATCTCTCGCTTTTTTAAATTTGTTTTTATTATTATTATTAATATTATTATTATTATTATTATTATTATTATTATTATTCAACTATTAATAGTTAAATTATTGGGAAGTGATTCTGAAACACAAGAAAGCGTGCGCAGATGATTTTCTCCCCCATACGACACATACAGTTTTTGACTGTTTTTGACTGAATAAATAAATAAATAAATAAAATTCATGAATCCAGTTATTTCAGAGATTTGCCTCTAAATTTCTTTTTATAAATTCCTATGATCGTACTTCAAATATACAAATTGATAGTGAGAAATTAAAACGATATTCTAATCTATAATATACATTAATTTCAAACCTAACTTTGGTCAGGAAAAATGTCATGGAAAATGTGAAGAAGAAGAAAAAAGGAATGCGAAACCATTAGGAAAATTCTTGGTCCAAAATTCTCAGACGAGCAGTACAGACTCAGAAACAAAAAAATAAATCAGACAATATACGGATGTTCAGAGTGACATTAGTAAACGTAATTTTTTCTGCACAGATGAAAAGAATGAATCCTTATCGTCTTACCAAACAAATAGTTGAATTTTATGGGAATAGAAGTGAAGCAGCAACTGACACTATAAAATGGATCAACAAAATTAAAAAGGACCGTAAATTATCAGGGATCAGAGAAGAACAGATTGAAAACCGGAACACATTAAGATCTAAAGTGCAGTCATGGCGGATTGATTTGGAAGAAGTACCAAAGTGTAGAACAGGAAAAGCTTGTACCGAGGAGAGAACAAAGACGCACAGCCAAAGGATGAAAGAAATACGGGCACAAAGAAAGGCTATGAAACACATCTGAATACTTTGTGTAGTTTCAATTGCGTTTATTCGCAACAACAACAACAACAACAACAACAACAATAATAATAATAATAATAATAATAATAATAATAATAATAATAATAATAATAATAATAATGAAGAGTTCTTAACGACCATAAATGAAGATTTGAATAGCAGGTTAACGGGGCTTGGTCAGAAAAAATTTACACTAGTTGTTGGGCTTGCAACATCAAGAACAACTCAACCCATTCACTGCACCATCCTCCATCTCCGGCACCTCACATGCAATGAGGGACACAACATCACCCTCACCACACCAACACACAGCATGACTGATACTAGCGTACACACTAGATACACACAGCATGACTGAGGCTAGTATCAGTCATGCTGTGTGTTGGTGTGGTGAGGGTGATGTTGTGTCCCTCATTGCATGTGAGGTGCCGGAGATGGAGGATGGTGCAGTGAATGGGTTGAGTTGTTCTTGATGTTGCAAGCCCTGAGGATGGAAATAAAAGTTTCCGAAACGTTGGCAAACAACTAGTGTAATTTTTTTCTGACCAAGCCCCGTTAACCTGCTATTCAAATAATAATAATAATAATAATAATAATAATAATAATAATAATAATAATAATAATAATAATAATACTAATAATAATAATAATAATAATAATAATAATAATAATAATAATAATAATAATAATTGCATTTCCATATAATTTGCTTGTGATCATCATCGTGGCATTATTGAAATCACTCTATGGTGTTCTGTACCTTTACAATTATTGATGGTTACAATATTTATTACTCTCAGTTATAATTGTTAAATGATAACTGTCATTCTCTTCCATCAGCCCTGAATATGTAGCAATTCACTTCGTAGCGTTAACGAACTAGAAAATAGTAATTCTATGTACCCGACCATTTCCCATTAACAACATATTGGTTTATTATAAATTTAACCTATTGTCCCTTCTTCGTTATTAAACGATTTTTACAATGTACTGGCTTACAGTAAATTATTTTTTTTACAACAATTGTAACAATTGCCTATGACAGAAACATATTATCCATTTTCATAGTAGAGGATTTATCTATTGTCAATTAATGAATTATTCAAGTTTATTAAACAGCAGATGTTAATTTATTGTTCTTTTTTCCAAAAACCGAAAAAACTGGAAAACTTTAAAGTCTGAAATGCATGTAAGAGATTTATCATAAATCAATAATAAAAACGAAAATTCCAATTTTTGAACCGCTGAAACGAAAAAAAGCACAGCATATTTTTATTTCAGCAAACGTCTCAGAGTCTATCTCAGAAAAAATGCATGTAACTAAATGCAAATTATGTACGTAACGTTCTTTTGAGATGTTTTGAGTGGTTTAAGAAATTGCTTAAAAATTTAAAATTAAGGTCTGACATTTTTTCTTTATTTTGGGTTTAAAATCATAACAAAATAAAGACTATAAGAATTTTATCCCGTAAAAATGTATTTTGGAGACCATTAATTATGTAGTGTCAAAACATTTTTTTGCCAGCTGATAATTGCTATGATAACTCTAGCAAGTTTAGTTTAAGCATATTTATTTAATCGTGGAATGACTTTGAATACCTATTATTTTAGAAAACAAACTCTGTTTAGCACACCAATATTGAATTATTATTATTATTATTGTTATTATTATTATTATTATTATTATTATTATTATTATTATTATTATTATTATTACTATTATTATTATTATAAATGTATTAGTCATTGATGTGCTGCTGTGAAAACTGTAATAAACTGATAAGTTTTATGAAATCTAAGAGGTAATTAAAATTCCGAATGTGTAATAAATGAAGTTGTGCAATAATTACATAGTTTATTGGTAGTCTGCTTATGACAAAATATTAATTTCTGGGAAACTCGCATACTAATGGTGTATTACATGAATATCTTTGTCATTTATCACTTGTATCTATGACTGTACACATAGGCGATGAGTTTTCTTTCTTTGTACTTCTAGCTAATAATTAAGTTGAAATAACGTGAGGATTAAGATATTGCTTTCGTTGGAGCTAGCTTTGAATTTGCATTACCTAGCAATTAGCGAAGTGTGACTAACAAAAAGGCTGCCGGATACATACACAAAGAGCCGAGGATTATTCATTCTGTGAAAGACCATGGCTCACTGGGTTTCCATCTGATTCCAAGCTATTGTCACACGACTGTCTATTGAGTTGTCGTTAACCACAGTACTAATCAAATTACTTCTCTTGTAAAGATATTCCAACGCAAGATTATGTGGTGAGATACTAAAGAGCTCATCATACATTTAAAAGTATTAGGGGGCGGGGGCTACCTGTTGAACAGGGAGTTGTAAGCTTAACAGGGAATCGTTGCGGAAAACGTTAAACATTTTTCAAAAGAGGCAAAAAACAAATATAATACATTCTTTTGGATTATTTAATTTTATTTTACAAAGTAATGAGCGATAGACAATCCTCTGCCAAATTTCACCACTGAAGTATTAATAGCAACAAAAATGAAAAAAAGGTTTCCAAAGAATTATTATCTATCTAGATTTGTGACAAGGTCATATGATATATATCGGTTCCTTTTTGACAATGTGCAATTTTAAAAAATGTATTTATTTATTTATTTTGTTTGTTTGTTTACTTATTTATTTTGTATTTATTTATTTCTTTACTTATTTGTTTACATTCCACCTAAAAACGATTAAAACTGTGTGTGCCGACTGCGGGAAAAGTGTTCATCATTCTACTTTTAACCCTCATTCTTGTATTGATCTGGATTTGGTACGAAACCCTTAATAACCAGTGTCGCATCCATGCGGAGTGGAGGGGTTGTGGTACGTCAAGTCCCTCGCTTCTCCACCAGAAACACATGTCGATACATGTTATAAAATATAGGTTTTTCTAATTTTCTGTACTAACAAAAATCATTCAATACAAATTGATAACGCAATAAATATTAATTGGGTCGACAAATAAAATAAATTTTACATCTAGCATTAATGAAAAATTATTTTTTGGAAACCATGAAGTCGGTTGGACATTTAACGTGTATCTCCCTACTTCCCTATTGATAAAAAAGAAATATTTTTTTATAAAAAAAATATTTTAAGTCTCATCAGCAGCTAGGTCACTAGCGCTTAAATAATACAAGATATTACATTTTACATTGACAATATTAAGTTTGATACAACTGTATATTCTCAATCGAAATATGACGTAACCGGAAACCTAAAAGAGAAGTAAGAAAGGGAGCGAAGAGTTTAATCTGCCCGCTTTGTCTTGAGATATCGTATCCATACCCTTCTCTTCTCTCTTTACAATACGGTCCGTATTTGAATTATTAATAATGGTAGGAAATAGTGTTGTTGACAACAGAATGTATAATAAGGAATGTACGCTGTTCAGTGAAACTATTTGCATCAGCAATCGTACTGCAAAAAATTGATGGTTGAGCTGACGCAGTAACTATTCCCCTAAGTCCTGTCGCATGTACGCAAATGACAGTAACGAAAATATTATTTTTTACTAGTAAAAATGCCATAAAGGTTGTTAACATGACGGACTGTATACAAAGTAAAACTTTTGTTTTTGCCCCCGAAACAAACAACTCCGCTGAGTTTAAAACCACTTCCCTGCCTTCATGTGCAAAGATGATAAGTGGCCATTGTCTTCAGTCTTTTGGTCCGAATCACCCTTAAAACGTCTGTAGCCTCGTGCAGGCTCCGCGCCCCCCGTGGCGGGGCCCGCGTGCAGGTTACCACGGGAAAAGCGCGAGTCGGGGGGTGGGGAGGGGCGGGGCGGGGCGGGGGCGGGGAGGCGGGAGGACGCGCGGCGCGGCGGCGGAGGCGCAGTGCAACGTTCGCGCGCAGTGTGAACGCCCGGCCGTCAGTCCCCGCGCGCCCCTCCTTCTCATCTTCCCCGACGCAGCGGTCCCCTCCCCGACGTCCACCCGCCGCCGCCCCGCCGTCGCCTGCCCCGTCGCCGTCGCCGCCTCCACCGGCTGCGCTACGTCTCGGCACGCGGTCACGTGGCCTTCGCCTGCCCCCGGCGGCGGCGGCGGCGGCGGCGCGGGCTACGTCACCGCCCGCTCAGTGCGTCCCGGCCGCCCCCGCGCGCCGCCGCCGCCGGAGGAAGCGAGGGCGGGGACGCAGGCGGGGATCCACGGTTGCGGGGGAGGGGTGGAGGATGGCGCGGGTGGACGACTGCGTGAGGGGCGAATGAAATCACAGGCCAGGTGCGCGCGTTGCGTCGCTGTGTGAGTGGGCGGATGGGAGGCGACGGCGGAGAGGATGTTGACTGTTGACGCCTGCCCGTGAACTTGATGCGGGCGGCGGACGACCGCGTGCCGGGTAATCCGGTCGGTGATTCAATACGGGACGCCTAATCGTTGGTGCCGCACTTGTTGTGCAATCCTGTGTTGGTGGACGAGGGACCGAAGGCGGGGGTGGGGGCGGGGGCGGGGGCGGGGACGGCGGCGGGGAATGGCTGTTGCAGGGCGGGGCTGAGCGGGGATGCGTAGGTCGTCACGGGTGCACGACTCCGTGAGGGGTGAATGAAATCACAGCCCAGGTGCGCGCGTTGCGTCGACTGTTGACATGAACTGTTGAACTGCCAGTGATCTTGCTATAGGCCGTGGGCGAGAGCATGCCACGAAATCGAGCCTTGGTCCAACACGGGACGCCCAATCGTGAATCGGAGGTGGGTACGGACGCGGGAGAGGAGATGGATGCGTAGTCGGAACGAGGCGGGAGCAGAGACGGGGCGGTGGCGGGGGTGGGGGCGGGTAAGTGAATGATCTTGGAGAGGACAACAGTGTGAGTGCGATGAAATCATAACCCAGGTGCGCACGTTGCGTCGTCTGTTGACTGTGAACTATTGACACTTGCCTGTGAACAGCGACCTCAGAAGACAACTGCAATCTATGAAACTGAGCCGATGATTCAATATGTTGAGGAGCACGAGTTATTGGTGATTGTTGCGCAATTCTCTGTTCGTATTGTAATAAGCTTCGTAATCATTTCCCGTATAATCGACTCATTTACAATTTGAATGTGAATTTTATTTCATTGTATTACAGAGAAAACTTCTAGATTGTGTGGAATCATTAATGTAATTTATTTTGGATATCGATGCTTAAATTTAATAACGTAGAATTGTAATTTATTTTATAAATTATGCAAACTTGAGCCGTGCGAAAACTCCGCCCTTTGTAAATAACTATTTTAAAAGTGAAAATTACTTCATAGTACAACTCAGCTCCGGACAGCCGGCCCTGAACTGTGCGTTAGAGGATTAGTATATGCTCGGTATTGCGCGAGTGGAAGCATTCCGATATTGCTAAGCGATGAGAATAAATTGCACAGAAAATCGTAGTTCCTTTAATTTTATTGCGAAAGATTTAGCTTCTTCCTTCAATTAATTTAAGAAAAATTAGATTTCGGGTTTCCACACTTTTCTCACCACTCACACTGTGGTGTGGGATCATCCAAAAGAACTATATCTCCAAAAATATTGTAGAAAGTTTGAAAATATCTCATTTTAAGAATAATACTTAAGAAATGCAATTTTGGCCCCATCTGTGTTCCAGACGTCGCCACCCACCTCCACATTTCCCTCATCTGCTTCGTCATTTTCCAACATCCCCGCATTTTTTCCCATCATTGTCCTACCAATCCATCATTTCCCCACCCATGTGTCTCGCAATGCCCTGACGCCACGCTGTATAGCGTTAAATTTATTTTCATCCACATTGCAGTTGTTATCTTAAATTAATCTAAATTCTACTTTTCTGATTTCTCTTTGTCTTTCTGGTCCGATGCTTTTCCCCTTCGGGCATGTTTCGTACACTTCCTGAAATTGATCGTTACTTCAGTCTCATCGCCCCACCACCCCATTGCTTCACTACCCCGTCGCCTAACTGGCCGCGTCTTTGCGCTTGGCAACTTGCAGTCTGAGTCTGGCGCCACCGCTTTTCTACGAGCCTAATCGCCGCCAAGCGGTATCAGCCTTTTCTTACTACACCGTCTAATCGCTTATCCATCATTCCATCCCATCACCTTCCCGCCTACTATTTCTATCCTTCTACATATTTAAGCCACCTTGCAGCCTAGCTGCTGAATTTAGCTCTGAGCCATTGCCGCTGTCTCTTGCAGCGGGTGTCTCTTGTCCCTGACAGGAAGGCCCAAGGGTTGGAGCCAGGTTGTGGCGGATTTTCGATACTAGCTGTATAACTGGACCAATACAGACGCTGTCTGGAGGAGAATTCTTGCGGTCTGTTGCGCTGATCGGTAGTTTTGCGTGGTTTCTCCGATCAATATCAGGGGAATATCAAAAGAGTACCCTATCAAACGGACCATGGACTGTGCGCGATCTTTCCTTCCTCTTTCCCGTCCTATTCTCTCCCTTCACGGTTGGTTGGTTGCTTGTTAGTGATTCTGGGCACGTTAACTACTGAGATCATTAGTATCGTAAGTGTAGTACATGCGTTTTCATCGTGAGGTGGTGGTGATCTTCCCCTGCTGAATGGCAAGATCCGACGCCGAACTACAGTCGACTAGCGTGGTTTTCCCTCAACCAGGTATCTCCCACCAGCGAGGCACCACCCCAGCCGTGACACGCTCTAAGCTCTCGACCGGTCTCCCGGCATGTGTGGTAGTGTAGTGAATGTTAGTGTAAGTGTGTGTAAGAGATGAGGATAGGACAAGGAAGAGGAAGTGATGATCGCGCGCGGTCTGTGGCCCGTTTGTTAGGGTACTGCTTCCGCGTTGGCCTGATATTGATTGGAGAAACCACGGAAAACTACCGATCAGAGCAGCCGTTCTCTAGAATTCTCCTCCTGACTGCGACTGAATTCGACTTAGCTGACAAGCTAGCGTCGAAAATCTTGCCACTGTCGGGACTCGAACCTAGAACCTCCCGGTCATCTCCCTTCACGCTCACACACGCACACACACACACACACACACACAGATACACATACATGCATTACACTACCACATGGATTGGGAGATTAGAGCTTGTCCTGGCTAAGGCGTTACCTTGTTGGGAGAAAAAGACTGGAGTGGGAAATTCCTCGCAAGGCAACTTATAGGGCGATGCCGGATCTCGCCATCCAGCCGGGTAAAAGCACCGCCACTTCCCGAGAAAATGCATTCACTACACCAACGGGACTAATTACTATAGCCGTTGACATGCCTGGAAACATCAATGAATCTCGCCTCCCGGCCTGACCACACCTCATCAGCTTTTCCTCCTTTCCCTGCTTTTCCTGCTTTTTCAGATCGTCCCGGGCGAAAGGCCCATGGCTGTAAGGCTCCTCTCCGCCCCGCGGCCCGCTCGCACCGCGCCTCGCACGGCAGAACTTTCCTGCGCAGTGACGCAATCGCCGGCGCGGGGACAGGGAGGACACGGTGTCGCCGTAAATAGCGGAATAAGGCAACGGACAGCGGCGCGGGGCGCGGGGGGCGACTCACGCGAGGCGGGGCGGCCGACGAGGGACACACGGGCTGTACAGGGCAAGGTGGGGTGGGACATGGCGGGGAGACTTGTAGGGCGACACAGGGGGCGTTCGATGCGGAGTGGGACAGGCGTCGCGGGGCGGAGGGACGCGGAGCCGGGAGGGACGGAGGTGGGTCGGGCCGAGTCGGGGGGTGGCGGGGAGGTGAGGAGCGGACAGAGTCGACTATGAGAAGGCAGAACCACGGGTGTGAACCCCGGCGACGTCGCCGCAGCGGCGCGCCGGTTCGTTGGAACGCCCCAACGGTATGCATAGCGAGTTTGTCCAGATCGCCGACACTTTCCATAGGCTCAGCTTGCGAAACATTCGTAGGTGCAATTTCTATTGGGCAAATCTAGTGTACTCCCTGGAGGACCGAGGTGGTTGAGAACTAGACGCCTTTACCACTTAGTAACTCAAACCTCATCTCGAGTAGGTTTTCGTTCAGTTTTCGTTGATCCATTGAGCAAATGTTGAGATGGCCGCTTATTTAACTTCTGGAATGTAAATATATCTTCAATATGGTCAGTTTTCTTGAACGCTTCTTTTGTTTCTTGCTGTAAGAACACTACTTGCTGTACTTGCTGTTTGATTCTCCTTTGCTAGTGATAGTAAACATTTTCAATTAATTGCTATGGATTAATTGTAATAAAAATAACAAATTTACACTACTTGATTAAATGGTTGAAAAGTAACAATTAATCCATTATTTGGAATGAACAATCCCTACCCAAACAATTCTAGCAGTCGAATTATGCAAATTAGGTTCTTTTACTTTCTCGTATACGTACGTATATACGGAGTAATATACGTAGTATATAGAAATTTATGTAATGCTGCGGAAAATCGATTTCGAGATTTCAAAGAAATACATGTTTTTGGGTCTCTTGATACCGAAAGTGTTTTTTTTTTAAATGTCCGTCCGTCTTCGAACACTACTAACGCCTAAACTATCCGTACGATTTTTTCAAATTGAAGAATCCCCTGACGATTTGGTTCTAGTCTAAGCATTGAAATTTTGAAAAACATTCTTTAAAATTCGGAGATACTTTGCATGTAGCCCTTCGGACATTTCGAACGTTTTCTCAAAAACCGCTCCAAATATTTTCTTTACATTTCATGTAAGAATAGAGTAAAATACACTGATAAAAGTGGCATTGGTCCGATTTTCACGGTTAACTATGAAGTTTCGAAAATTGCAAAAGTTTGAACTTTTTCTGCGTCTTCCAACTACTACAGATTCGTCTTTCAAATGAAATTTGTTGTCCATAAGTAGTTGGTATTTTGGTATTTTGTAGAATGGTATTTTGGCCTTTCCGATTCCTCAACTGGAATTACTGAACTCATTTCCGGACGCGATTCCTGATGTGTAGCCTTTATTACCTATTTAATTCAGGTTGTTTGTAATGGTGTGTCTTTCTCTTTGCAAGTTTATATTTCTACGCGCCAAAATAGGGTTAGCACGGGAAAGAATCTGATACTAATGGGATCTGCGGGACAGCTTGCGTAGTAACTATATCCATTTCTTAACGCCTAATCTAAAATGCGGTGTATATCACACATTAGCATATATTTATATTGAAATAATTTGACTTAGTTAAAAGCATCACAAAAAGAGGAATAATCCATTTACGCCATTCTGAGTAATTGAAGTATGTTCTCAGCAAATTAAATAATTTATGAAGAAGTTTTAATGTCTAATATGTAAAATACTGCGTCCGATTCTTTCCTGTCTCGTATCTAGTAAGGTCTCGGGAGATTCTACAGACACTTTTCCGGTAGTTCGTTTCCACAGCCTTTTACCATTCTGCCCTCCTGAAATTTCCCATTTACTCCAATGGAATACAATGGGTTTGACTTTCTACATAACTCAATTTAATACTCAATATTCTCGTGGACCAGAGCAGAGTATTATATTCGAATAGTTATTCTTTCTTGATTTATAACTGCTATATATCAAGATCTCATTGTCCCTTCTTTGAAAAGTAGTTATGAAAGTACTTAAATGTCGGCTGAGTATGCGGTGGCGAGACTGCAGCTGAAGCTTTGTAAAAAGAGTCGCAACAGTTGTGGATTTTCGACACTTGTTAAGTAGGGGAATCGGGTGGTGCTACATGATGTAGAAAAACTCAAAGAAGATTCGTGAAATCGTGAGAAATGCGAGAACCCGGCGATTAATTTAAGTATGTTTTCTAGAACATTAGTTGCACGTTTGCTTGGTTTGCAATTGGTAAACGCTAAATATTTTGTAATCGGATCTCCTCTGAATCTGGTTCTGAATGGGAATCCCTTTGGGGACGGTACATTACTATACACTTTTGTACCGTTTGAATAATATAGAATTGTTCGACTTAACGACGACGACGACGATGGTGATGATGTTTGTCATATTCTTTATTGAGCGTAGGTGTGGAATTGTTCATGACATTTTGACTGGATGCCTCGACTGTTGAGCTCATGATAATATACCATACCAGTATCGTGCGATAAAAATATCTTTATATTTTAATTATTATTTAAATATTATTAAATATGTCTTTTACAGGAATTCAAACCCGCATGCTTTGTCTCTGAGTAATTGGACGATGAACCAAGCATACGCCAACGAATTCATGTAATAATGTCAAAACATTTTATTATTTATTTTCTTATCTATCTATCTTTCTAGCTATTTAATCATTTAACGTCAAAAACAGTAAAGAAATATTTTGGCGTTTGGAGGGAAGCGACGTTTAGTACACACCGTCAGAACTAAAAGAGACACCGTCAGACCATTTGCCCAGTGTATGCGGTCGTTGACCGAAAACTAAATACAATAACATTTCACAAGATTTCACAAAATTATGCGTTTAGACAGTGAACTAATTTAAAGTGACCGCCTCAGACTTGCCTTCATTACGACGTATCGAATGACGTCATGACTACCCGTCGCAGTCGCCCCTTGAAAGCTTCCCCGACGTAGTGAGCTGGCAGCATTGCTTGATACCAGTCGCGCAGTTCAGCAGCGAACACGTGGACGTTAGGAGCTCTCCAGATTTTCCGCTCGGGCCCAGGGTATGCGCACTTATTAAACTTTTTCGTCGTTGAGAAAAGGCCACGTGTGTAGGCGACTTAAAAATATGCTTTTTCGTCGATTCTACGGGCGTAGATTCAACAAATGTGGAAGCGAAGAGCCTAATTTGGAGTCTAATTTTAAATATTAAATTTTAAATATTGAATTTAGAGATTTATAGCGGATTGTTACGGTTACTTGTATTCTACAGTCAGATAATATAGTGGGCTTTTTTAGCAGGACAGTGCTCTGTATGTTTCTCTGAGCTTCGTAAAGTAATTGTTGATATTAGTCAGTCCTAAAGTGCTTTGACTTTAATTTGGCACGTGCAGACAATCGAGCTTAACAGGTCAGTGTTCCCCGTGTAGTCCGTAGAATCGAGGAATTGGTTTAATATTACGAATCCTATGTTTTTAAGTTTTCTTAAATTGCTTTTTATAATTCTAATGTATCTTTAGAGTATTCTAATTCTAATGTTCATCTTTAGAGTATCCACGAAGCGTATTTTTGTAAACTATTTAAAATAGACTTTATTTGATATACTTTCATGAAACGAAAAAGGAGAACAGAACGTTTGAGAAGAGAACAGCCAAACTGACCATTTCGTAAATACAAGTGGTCCGTATTGCATCTTGTTCCAGTAAATAATTTTCCCTCTTAATTAATCATCGCCGTCGACCTTATTCTGCTGGATTATGGATGGCTCTTAATTTCAGTAATTTTTATTTTCATGCGAATTTTGGTCAATTAATTTAACCATTGCATTTATAAGCCCGATAGTCATTTTAAGCTTTTTATGTGATTATGTGGTGCTTTAAAGTGATTAGTCTCTTTTCATTGTGCGGTGAGTTTGTGACATTTATCTAAAATGCGTAAGACTTCGATTGTTACTATTTACGTCCCGGCGAAAGGAACAGTTTTATTACCCAGCATATTTTTATAGGCATTTACATAGTTAATAAACGTGCTTTGAGAATTCATTCTCGAAGCGAAGGAAAATGTATGGTATTGTCATAGTGTCCCCGAAAAAAATTAAAAGATGTTTTTGTAGAGATGTTTGCGAGATTTTTGGATAATCACACTTTCACGCAATAAAAATGTTTAATAGTAACATTCTATGCTGCTTATCTCTTGGATACCTTCTAACAAGCTTATCAACCCAGCCTTCTACAGGTCCAACTCGCGAGGCTGTATTCCGTTACCGAACGTACAAGGGAAGTATACGCTAAGCGCTTTGTGTTCGAGTTTCCTTTCTTCTGCTGTGATTTCCAAGCTTTGCGCGCAACGTGATTGATGTGGTCGGACCAGTTCAGATCGCTTCGAATAACAACCTCCAAATACTTGCAGCTACCGACCTCCGGCACCTGTTGATCTTCAACTGTGTATTTTAGTGACATTTTCTCACGTCTCCTACTGAACGTTACCGCTTTGCATTTCCTGGGATTAGTTTTCATTTTGTTTTCTTCCACCCATTACATAGTTTTATCAAGACCCAATTTCAAAATCTACTAATATCGAGCCTCTTGTATTCGCCTGTCTAGTATGCAATTATGGGCGAAGAGCCTAATCGTTGAATTAATAGAATCGGAAGTATCATTAACGTATGCTTGAAACAGTACAGGGTCAAAGACGCTTTCTTCCATTTTACTTTCTCTTCTTACGAATTCTTCCTAAGAAGAGAAAGTTAAGTAATCGTGCGCTGGAAAACGGCAAATTTTCTCCAAAAAACTCTTGTTCTTTCTTTCTTTCTTTCTTTCTTTTATTTCCCCTTTCTTTTTTCTTTTCATTTCTTTCTTTCTTTTCTTTCTTTTCTTTCTTTCGTTTGTTTCTTTCTTTCGTTTCTTTCGTTTCTTTCCTTCTTTCGTTTCTTTCCTTCTTTCGTTTCTTTCCTTCTTTCGTTTCTTTCCTTCTTTCGTTTGTTTCTTTCTTTCGTTTCTTTCCTTCTTTCGTTTCTTTCCTTCTTTCGTTTCTTTCTTTCTTTCTTTCGTTTCTTTCTTTCTTTCGTTTCTTTCGTTTCTTTCTTTCGTTTCTTTCTTTCTTTCTTTCGTTTCTTTCTTTCTTTCGTTTCTTTCTTTCTTTCTTTCTTTCTTTCTTTCTTTCTTTCTTTCTTTCTTTCTTTCTTTCTTTCTTTCTTTCTTTCTTTCTTTCTTTCTTTCTTCCCTTTTCCTCTTCTTTCTCTTTAATTTATTTTTGTTTTTCTTCCCATTCGATGACACCGACCAAGGGCTTTGCCCCGTGATGTGCGTGGCCGCCCGCCCATCTGCACCCGCCCACACGTGGCGCCCTTGGCGCGCGACGAGGCAGCGCGGTGCGCCGGCACGTGCGCCGCTGGGGGGCTTCCAGAAAGCTTACAATATTCCGCGAACAGGAGCAGCCCTTCTGTTGTGCGGTTTCGCGCGCTTTGTTCCGAGCGGAGGAGGCGGAGGATGGATGCAGGGTCCGCGCGGCGAGCGGGGTTATTTTTCCCGACCAATGTCATACGCAGAAACGCGTGCGTGAGGTGCGAGGTCAGAGATACGGAGGGGGACGCGAGCTGGAAGATGAACGGTAGGGGATGTGAGTGATGCAGAGTTGGGAATGCGATAGAAGAAAAGAGAAGGTAGTGAGAGGTAGTAGGGAGTGGATGGTGAAAGAGAAGGGGGAAAGAAGAAAAAAGTGGCCGTGGAGAGGCGAGGGAGGGACAAAAGATATGAATAGTTTATCTCCATTAAAAACTAAATTTCAAACGCAGCACTAAGTCTAATGAAACAAACAACTCCATAAAAAGTAAAATTAATATTATTTTCTTCAATATTTGTAGGAACAGATGAATACATCTGATAATTTTGGCTTAGGCTATTCGCCTAGATCCCCCGTGAATATTGTGACAACTATAAAAAAATCTTTTAACCACGCAGTCTTGATTTTGTTGTTGTTGTTTTTAAGGTGTCATACCTTAAGTTTTCCCAACTTCAAATTTCTTTATCAAAACCTTGCCAGAACTAAAGTTTTGTTCGTATTCTTTAATTAGTTTAATTCTCTCCAAGAGTTAACGTTTTCAATTTACCGCCTGTCATCATAAACACTTGTTTAACTACTGAACTCAAAACACGCATTACAAGAACTGTGGAAGGATCGCTCTTCACGTCTCTCCTTCCTCCTTACGGGCTTGTGACGGTCAGCGCGAGAAATACGACACGCGAGTAGCGTGGGAAATACGACACTCGGGCGCGGGTAGCTGACATAGCGAATGGACGAGTGCAGCTCCGAGTCTCTTAGTTCGATGTCGCCACACTTACAAGTCAATGTTTAATTTTAAAAAATATTTGTTTTCCGTCTTATCCAGAATATTGTAATACTGTCAGAATATTGTTTCCGGCTTAGGTTGATTTCCGGCTTATACAGTGTACTTTGCATTGGGGAAATAGACCATTTCGAGATTATTTTCCGGTGAAGGCAAGTTTCCGCCTTATCTAAGTTACGCACTAAACAGGTTTTACTGTATAGTTCTAAAACTCTGAACATGTATGTAACAAATCATCTACTTCATCGATGATCCCCATATCGATCAGGTTTTTCGTCCAGTTTACCCATAAGCAATTGATGAGATGGACCCCCTTTTGCTTCTGTAATGAATGTAGTTTCAGTATCTGGGCTGCAAGTTTTCATAAGCTCAGTGGGGAATATAGTTTTTTCGAATAATCGTTCTCCTTTTCCTTGCAGCCGGAAGTAGATTCTATCACGTTGGGTACGATAAGAGCTAACAGCCACACTATTTAGTACAGTTGGCATTGCAAATAGTTTTTATTACACGGAAGCCAATATTTTCATATCTAATCTTATAAAAAATGCTCATTACTACCTATATGCATGTTTAAACTAATAAGTAATAGTAGTTAGGGAAGGGGATCCACAACTGAAAAGAATAGCGTTCCCCCTGTCGGTTACTACGTCGCATAGAGTTTATGATTTTGACTGCTACAACAGTTACAGTTTGTATTTGTTAAATAAACAACAGATTAAGATCTGACTTTTCAAAATTGTCAAAACTGGAATTCCCAGCATGATTATACCAGGTTACTTCCGCTTTTTTTACATTGACATCTATGAAAAATGTTCTGGTTGTTATCGACATCATTCATATGATCAAATATCAATTCCTTTTCGAGGAAGAAAGTTAATAATATGAAGAGACTAAATGCCTAAAAACGTGTATGTAGTAACCATGATATAAATGTACCGTAGTAACCATGATATAAATGTATTTTAATTGAAATCATTTTAATATTGATATTTAAGTTAACAAATGTACATTTTTCACTTACGATATTTTCGAGTAACGTTTGAAAGTCTTATTCCAACAATATCCTTCCCTTTTTCTAATAAATACATCCCGGGGGATTGTTTTGGCTACTTAGTGCAGTGTAGGATGTTTGAGCACAGCTAGTTTATGCACTACAACTACGCTGACTCGGACCTAAGGATTAAACTAGTGAGCTAAAACAGCACGTACTTTCTCGCCTTATTTTCACGCAAAATAACGCGAAAAGTATTTAAATTTTCGAAAAATTGTTCATGGCCTATTTCAAAATCTATCTTTATGGAGCAGATTTCATTAAGGGAAAAATCTCCATGTTCATAATTGTCGTCGTAGGAAGACGCCGAAGAAATTTTGAATTTTTGCAATTTTCCAAAAATCAGGGTTTTCAACGAACGGCACCATTTTCTTAAACATCATTCAACCTATGCAACAAGAAATTTTAATTAAAAACGATTGAGCAATTTTTTGAGAATTTTGAAAAAGCCCCAGGCGTTTTGTGTAAAATACAATTAAAATATCGGTTTCAACTTCCAGAGACTTTAGCCAGAACAATAGGAGAGTATCAATTTTGGAGAAAATCGACTGAACGATTTAGTCGCTAGCCTTGTTCACGGACGGTGGGACGGAAACCCTACGGGCGGACGAACCGACGGACGGACGAACCGACGGACGGACGAACCGACGGACGGACGAACCGACGGACGGACGAACCGACGGACGGACGAACCGACCCATTGACAGACGGACGTGTTGCCGTCATTTGATTTTTCGGTATGAAGGATCTACAAAACATGGATTCTGGCTACACCACTTGTTAGAGGACTTTTTTCCAAATTTAGCAACTTAAGCTATCCAGTCTTTTGTTTCTAGACCTTTTAATAAGCGTTTTTCTGCCGAAAATTCTCCGTTTTCTCGCGCAGCATTACAGCAGCTTACTTCGTAAGTGGTAACGAGAAAGTAAAAATAACAGGTTGGATTGGTAAAGATTACAAAGTACATTATAAAAAAAAAGACTTGAACTTCATATGGAGCGCAGAATCTAGAGAATTTGCGCGATTTTTCCATAATCTTAAATAAAAAGTAACATACGGAGAGAATGTGTTTTTCCGTGTACAAACGGGGAAAATACTCGTTAAATGGAAATAAATCGCATTTGCTTGGAAACTTGAGATTGGAAAATATTTTCAACTACGCTTTGTTTTGAACACCTGATTACCAGTGTTAAACACCAGATATTACAAATATATAGATGTCATTTAGGTGAACATTTTTTCCAGTGGCACAGAAAGGATAAATTCTCGGGGAATTGGAGGGAATGATTAATTTAAGATGTTGTTTCTTGCTATGTGTATTCCCTTGCTAACACAAGAGGTATTACCTAAGGTCATAGGTGTTATCAGAGGGTCATGATTTTAGTGCATGTCTGCAGTGAACAGATGCATACAATTACTTAACTTTTTTGATATATTATCTTTTCCGTCGAATATTTAACAACCAAAAATATTGTCACTCGTCTATCACAGTGAATAATAGGGAACACTTGGGTCTCTTCTTCCTTGTCGCCTTCTACATAAAGAATGTAGTAGTGGTACCCAAGGTCGAACGTAAATCGACGGAAAACGCTTCCAGGAAAAGATTAAGGATGAATATCACGGGTTGGAGCGCATACGCGTAATAGCTGCAATGAATCAGCACGGGAAATAACGCGTTGATTGACGCTGCTGGTGAGCGCGAGACGCGGAAGCCCGCCGGGAAAAAAAGGGAACGGCCAGCTATTGTTAGAACGGAACTAGCATGACACTTGCTTATCTTCCCGCAGGAATGGAAGTGCGAAAACAAGAGATATCGAAACGTTTTCTCCGTATGGTGGTTTTGGAAAGATTTTCTTCTTCTTTATTTTTGGTAACGAAGGCCTTCATTGTTTGTGGAGGAACTATCACATCACACGTCGTGACGTGAGAGTTTTTTCGTCGGCCAGTAACTGATGCTTTAGTAAACATAACAAACATTAGAAACAATGTGATTATATATCAATTATTTTTTGTGCTGAGTTCGGGAAGCCTCTAAATTTCTTAAGAATTTTCAAAGTAATGCGATACGAGGCTAAGACGAAACAAAGAAATGTAGATAAATTAATCCATAATTCTGGAAGATTTCCGGATCATTAATTAATTTCTTGTACCGATTTCGTTTATAATTTGAAGTTCTGTCGAAAAGTTCTCGGATATGTTCCTTAACATTAAACTGATTTTTTATTTTCTTCACCAGCCTAACACCAGGTTTTTGAATTATTTTCCAACAGTTCTGGGTACTGAATTAAGCCTTAGACTGTCGTGTTTTGGAAATAAAAGAAATGTTCTCCTATTTTAACTAAGACTAAGACATACTGTGACTAAACGTACTTTCAATATAACTGTACGTTTTACATTTTCTGCATTGAAATTGTATTATATGCACATTTAGGTATAATATCGATATCACACGAAAAGCTAGCGTTGTTAATACGTTATAAAAGTAAGGTCCAACTTGCAAGGTCTCAAGGACCGTATCTAAGACTTTTAATATGGTTGCGGGACATATTTTCATTTATTGGGCGATCCACACGTGACCCTGAATTGTTGATCTCGGCAGTTGGCCCGGGAGCTCTGAAACGGGATTGGATTGGTTATAGATGGAACCATGTCTGATATCAGACCCTACCATCCATAACGCAATAAAACACATTGAGATGGTTTTGAATTTCTGAATTTCCTAGGAAACATTTTCTTAAATGTAGACTTAACCTACTTTTACATTGAGTAGGTGCTGTCTCCGGCAGGGCTCGTGCAAAAGTCGCATAATATTCTCGTCCGACATAGATGCAAGGGGCTTTTACATTTGTCTAATAACACTGGTCGACAAGGTTTTCATCACAAGAATTCTGATTATTGAACCTAGTGTGTTTTTGCTTACTAAATTTAGATACGAATTCTGAATTTTTCCATCAGACACAGTTTGTTTTGTGACACCTACTTTTGAAAATCCGATTTTAATATTCCCTTTAGCCCATTTAATATTCCCTTTAGCCTTTAACCACAATGTTCAATCCCTTTCAAATAAAACTAAGTTTATCGAGGCAGCTCTACAGAGCGATCTAAATCAAATGGACGTTCTTTCCTTTACAGAACATTGGTTATCTCCTAATGAACTTAGCATTTTCCAAATTCCAAACTTTTACCTCACAGGCTTTTATTGCAGAGAGAGAGAGAGAGAATCGTATAAAGGTCCTACGTATGGGGATTCATGGATTTACGTTAGAAATAATATTGATTCTATCCCCTTGGCGGAATTAAATGTGTATTCCATTGAAAATATTTTCGAAATTTCTGTTGTACATCTTACTTCACTAAAAGTGATAATACTTTGCATCCATGGGTTATGAGACGCGTTGCGTCATGACGGAGGCGCAACAAATTAAAAACCAAAAAAACAAATCTACAGACCTCCAACAAAGAGAACTGCAGATTGTATTTTGTTCTTAGAAAACCTGGAGATAACACTTAACAAAGTCACCAATCGCTCTTTTGAATCCATTGTTGAATGCGGGGATTTTAACATTGATTTTCTGGTCGAATCTTGCGAGAAAGAAAAGTTTCTCAATTTAATTAATTCCTTCAATGTAGACATCACAATTAATGTACCTACACGGATCACACAAAATTCGATGAAGGCAATTGATCAAATTATAATTAACAAAACTACTACTCGATATGAAGTTGAAACAAAAGATTTAGGATACAGTGACCACGATGCACAAATTCTTACCATTATAAGAAATGCGATCACTGACACAATAAATAATACACATATGACTAGATTGTTTATAAAAAGTAAAATAAAATTATTCATTGATTACTTGATGTAGGAGTCATGGGAAGCTGTTTATAATACTGTTGATTCAAACGACAAATATAATTCTTTTTTTTCAAGTCTTTCATTTCATTTTAACACTTGCTTTCCTCTTCAAAAAAGAAAAATAAATATTTCACGGAAAAACAATTCTTGGATAACACAAGGAATTAGGACATCTTGTAAAAACAAGCGAATTCTTTCTTTTATTTCTAAAAGGCATAACGTATCTTAAGGTTTCCTTATCTACTTTAAAAAGTACAAAACATTGTTACGAAAAGTCATAAGGCAGGCTAAAATCATGAAAAACTATCAGGATATTTTGAACTCAAATAATTTAACAAAAGCAATGTGGAATATAATAAAAAATACGACCAAATCAACTAGAAACCCCGTAGAGAATGTTGTTTTAAAATATGACGATATAAATGTGAACGATCCGGCAACAGTAGCTAGTCTCTCTAACCAATACTTTTCCAGAATTGCTGCCGATCTCACTGATGGTCTTCAGCCACAAAATTCAAAAACAGACAGTTCACCCAAAATTTTAGACACGATGTTCGTTTTCGAAACTTCTTCCTATGAAATTCTCAAAATAATCGGTAAACTAAAAAATAAATATTCGTCCGGTTTAGATGAATTCCCGGATTCTTTGTTAAAGACTTGTGCGTATGCCATTATGCACCCGTTAACTCACATATTTAATGCATCCTTATGCACTGGAACGTTTCCAGATATTTTCAAAACAGCTAAAATGAAGCCGCTCTTCAAAAAACGCAACAAAAATGAAATTTAAAATTGTTGGCCCATTTCTCTTCTATCAGTTTTTTCAAAAATATTAGAGAGACTTTTTTACGTACGAATGGAAACTTTTCTTAGTAAACACGACGCGCTTTCAGATTGCCAACATGGATTTAGAAAATCAAAATCAACGAAAAGAGCTATATTTTCTTTTCTAAAAGATGTCGCCTCATCATTGGATCAAAACGAGGCACCTATTGGATTATTTTTAGATCTCTCAAAAGCTTTTGACGTCATTGATCATGACATTTTACTTTTAAAATTACCTTCATATGGAATCCGTGGTATTGCTCTAGATTGGCTATGTTCGTACCTTAAACAACGATCTCAGAGAGTAGAAAGACCTTACTGAAATGATGGAACATTACGTACGCACCTTTCCGACTCTTTGCCCATTGCACGTGGAGTTCCTCAAGGATCGATTTTAGGCCCTATTCTGTTCCTACTTTACGTAAACGATATGCCCTCAACGATTCGAAACGGAAGAACGGTTCTCGTTGCGGATAATACGAACATCCTTTGCAATAAAGAAACCGTAAATAGTACAATATCAGATGTTTCAAATTGGTTCCGAAATAACAAATTAATAGTAAACGAAAAGAAAACGGTTTTAATGCAGTTTTCCATTTCAAATAAACAATTCTGTGCTCCATTGAAAATGAACGGTATGCCATTGACTGATGTTAAGGCAACAAAATTTTTAGGTCTCTCAATTCAGTCAAACCTTAAATGGAACGTCCATTTAAATGAATTGAACACAAAATTAAGTTCATTATGCTACGCGTTCAGAATTCTTGCCAATTCAGTTAGCCTTCATACTGCTCGTTGTGTATATTTCGCGAATGTTCATTCCCGCCTGAGATATGGCATAATGTTCTGGGGAAATACATCTTATAGCTCCCAGGCTTTTAGATTACAAAAACGAATTGTACGAATAATAACCAAATCCCACCCACGTGATTCATGTAAGCCTCTGTTCATTAATCTAGGAATTTTACCGTTACCGTGTCTGTTTATTTACATATCAGTGTTTTTTGTCAAAAATGACTTGCTTAAGGGCGGGAATATATTTTCAGAAAATGCCGATGCCTATTACTATAACACGCGACGTAGAAATCATATTCATCAGGTGACAGTATTAACAGCTCAATACAAAAAATTCACATACAATGCATGTACATTATTTTACAACACTTTGCCAGGTTACATTAAACGATTAAATTCAATAGAAAAATTTAAATCCCAAGTGAAATCGTTGCTGCTGCATAACTGTTTGTATACAATTAGAGACTATACTGAGCATCACAAGAATAGTAACATTAATTTTAACAATGATACATAATGCATTATTTACCATTTGGAGTGTATAAATGTGTATGAAGAACCTGTAACAACTATTGTATTACAGCCTCCGGGTCAATGACCCCCATCTCGATCAGGTTTTTCGTCCAGTTTCCCTGATCCATTGAGCAAATGCTGAGATGGCCCCTTGTTTTGCTTCTGGACATAAATGTAACTTCATTTTCTGTGCACGTCTTCTAGAATTCAGTGGGAAATGCAATTATTCAAATTATCGTTTCCATGTTGTCGCGGCAGGAAGTATTATTCGGAAGGACAACATGAATAGCCAAAATGTATTGCTTATTTATCCTTGAAAATAGATTTTATTACATGGGAGTTTTTTTTTCTTCAAAATCTAAGTAGTATATGACAGTGTAGGGATCACAGAATTTTGAAAATGTGCACACAATTCACTTTTCCCATAGCACGTCATACGCAGTTTTAACTGTTGTTGACGTAAAATAAATAATAAACAAGCCTGTCATGGGAATCTTTACCTTATTTGTAGCGATTTTTTTCAAGCTGTATTTAAGGAAATTATATGTATCGTGCTGAAACACCAACAGGCAATACTGAGCCGGTTCATTCATGTTTTGGCATGCTAAAACCAGTTAAACTAGCATTTGATGTATCAATATTGAGGTGTCTATGAATTTGTTAGCACTAATATCAATAGTGATATACTTCCTTCCTTTGTGTTTAGAAGTGTACTGTGTCAGCTGTGTTTTAAGTCTTTTGTATTTTCATCATGCCATGATAGTGTGTAAATTATGCAGATAATATCTGCTGTATATGTGGAGAAATGACTTGAAAGACTTAGTGGCGAAATTTAACGCCACTTGCAAAAACGTGTTATCAACATTAGGTAGTCAAGATGGCTGGCATTTTTGGCTGTCAAGTTGGTGATTTTGAAAAGAGCTGGGCCCCAAATATGTGTATTGTATGTTAAGACTGTTGTCTTGATAGAAAATTTATGCCATTTGCAATTCCTGTGATTTGGATGAAACCGAAGGATCATCTAAGTGATTATTATTTGTTTCATAAATATTAAAGGAATCTTTGTATCCCTCGCCAGAAAAAAGTGTCACGTGCCCATTTAGTGAATCCTGAAAAATATAATTAACTCCATTCCATATTAAATTAGGAGGAATGAAAAATTTCGTAAAAGCAATGGATTCCGATGGATTCTTGTACTTGAAATCAAAATTTCCCACTGTAAGTGATGCTAAATTGAAAGAAGGGATACCTTTAGGGCCACAAATGCTGTCATTAATGGCTGATGAACATTTTGAAAATCTGTTAAATCCACTGGGAAAAGCAGCATGAAAATCTTTCAAAAATGTATATTGCAATTTCCTTGGAAACCATGAAGCAGAAAACTATCGGACATAGGACTGATCTGCATTCTTATAAAGCTATGGGATGTATAGTGTCTTCGAAAATTGACTTCTTAGATCCTGACATATTTTCAACCGGAAAATCATGGGGCTGTCAGCGATGAACACGGTAAGCCTTTTTAGTAATGAATTTCTACATGTCAATGACAAAACGAGTACTAAGGCAAGTGTAGTTCTGATATATTTGCTGATTACTGTTGGACGAAGAAGAGAAATGAATCAGATGGAAGCATATTCCCGAAAATCATCATTACCACTTTCTAGTTACAGAATGAGTAGTCAGCATGTAGGTCAGGAATAGTAGTATACCATTTAAAGTTGGATAGCTAATTACTGAATTTATTAAAAATTATAAAAAATTGTATAAAATTTATTAAAAATTATTGAAAATGAATATCACACAAAACCCCTTCCTAATGGGGAAAAACTGAAATGATATTTGAATTCAGTATGAAAAAAATTTTAGAATCTGTTACTTTCATTGTTGTAAAAGTAAAAATGTTAATTTTTGTAGACCAGTGTAACCTTTCGCGGGCCACAATAAATGGCACTGCGGGCCCCATGTGGCCCGCGGTCCGCCAGTTAGACAACCCTACGTTATGACTAGACACCGAATTTTTATCTAATTAAATTTTTTTCTTTTTACTTACAGTTCTCAAAATTGTATTCCTGGCAAATCGTCGCCGTCCTAACACAATATACGATTTTTTCGTTACATGTTTTTACATATTTATTACTATATTACATATTTTGGAATTGTCACATAATATATTTGATTGTATCAGTTTTATTCAATTTTATTACAATTTTTATTTGAAAATAAGTATTTAAAAAAATCATTTTCCTACTCTATTACGTGATGTCTACTCGAGGTACGTTAGGTGAATACGCGGTCGGATGTTCTCAGTCCGGCACGCCTGCTTCAGATTTATCAGTGGCAGGAAGTGCGCGTCAGCAACTGAGATACTTTTCAACCTAAAAGTTAAAATGATCACTGATACCGCATTTCGTGACCTTTACCCTTAATTTTATAAAAACTTTAGCGACCGCCGACGTGTAGGACTTCGATTAGGATGCTGCACGCTGCAGCGATTATTTGCTGGTCGTAGATATCGCCAGTTTGTCCGACGACTTGTAATGCGTCTAGTCTGGCTGCTAACAGTCCTGGATAGCAATGGATGAAGTTCTTACTACTAACGTGAAAGTTGTATGGTGGAAAGTGTGCATCAACTAATGTTCTCCAAATAATTTTTAAAACGTTTGTAATATTTTTAAAAATTTGTTAATGAAATTTTTATAAATGTAATTTCGTATTATGTGAATTTGTTTTATAATATTTTTTAATATTGCATATTATATCCGATTTTATATATTTCTTAAATATTCTTACTGTTTTAGTTACATATTTATGTACATATTTTGACGTTTCATACTATATATTTTTCTGGTCTCTTGTTATTACCATCTTCGGCTTTATCATGTCATATTAAGAATGGATGCTGCATTCATGTTGGTTGTTGTGCGATTTTAAATCTCTCTTCTGGAAAGAAAATCGTTTAATTTTTTAAGAGATTAAGACGAAATGTTAGAAGTATGAAAGCAGTATTTGTATGTACAAAGGTCAGATTATTTGATAGTACTTATAAGGGTGCATGAGATGCATCTTCGTAGAACACTGAGCCGTATTGACTGGCAGATGCCTGCGTCTTCTCTCTTGCATTTTGCTTCGATTCCCCTTGACCTGACAGTAGTTCAATTGGCAATGTACCTAGTTATTGACTGGACGTCTGAAAATTAAATTCTCGTGATAGCATCTGCATTCACACTGCGGATGATGTGAAATTGTTCCCAAGGGGATTCGAATGTCTACTTAAGGGGGATGAGACACTAGATTGATTGAAGGTCACACGAAGTTGATAATTATCATATTAATTCCCCATATTATTTGAACCTACAGCTGACCTGAATTTTACATGAAGTCGTTTTATATTTTCAATGCCAAATATAAAATAATTAAGTTACGGTAACATTGTGATGTAACACAATGATGACGCATTCTTCTATCATTTCTTGTTTTTCGGCGGTCTTTCGTTTAGTGCCATTTTTCTAGTTATCCTTTCAAATGTAATAAATATTTGATAATTCGCAATGCAATGGAGGTATCAGGGTGTGAAAATGGATAAGTGCACGTTCTGTGAAAATTGAGGTGAGTGTAGAATCGAAGAGGGTAAAGTACAGAAACTTAAGGTGGCTAACGTAAGTGAGAATGCGCACTTATCCATCTAACTGTATGTAACTGATGGTGAGATATAAATATAAGTAATGAACAATGTATTCCGAACCAAATACAATTTGTAAATATCGAACTGAGCTGGAAAAGTGGCACTTGGCTTGCCAGTAACCAATTAAAAAGGTTCATACCCGCTTGGTGGTTAGTCACGACATTGATACAATGTCATTCCGGAAACGAAACAGAAGTGCAGAACAGTAAGAGACTACTTTTCTAGTGGATTTAAGCTAGCGACAATATAGGAACCGAGTTATCTGAACAATCATACTTGATGGCTAGCAAGATAATAGACTATTCTAAAGGTGCGTTTTCCTGAATAATTCAACTCGACCAACGTAGGTTTTACACAAGTCGAATAAAACTTAAGATAGCAGGTTTTTGTTACCCTCATTTTGCAATGTAGCATTTGTAATAGACACTAAGAGTCAGTGATACAGAGAAGTAACTATTGTCTTTTGTGTCAGTGATATAAATGGAAATTATCACTATTCAGTATGGCTTTAGTCATAACGACGGCGCTAAAAATGGATGTTGTTTGACTTCATTTGGTTTGCCCGAACACTAGAATTTTGATTCGTTGGCCCACTCTAATGAAATTTTTGGAACATTTTCAATTGGCACCTGTATGCTCCAGCATGGCTGTTAAATTTTGTCTTCCATATTTTCTACCGGGGCGCATCACTGCAAGAATCTCGGCTATACTAGTAAGAGCCCCAAAACTTGAGGCTAAGCGAATATGGTATCACGGCATACAGCAGGGGTTGCTTAACGAAAGTTCATTGCTACTGTGGATTTTCCGCCGTCAGTACGATATATGTAGCGAAAAATTGTACCAAAACAATTTATACCAAAAAGAACCTTATAGAAAGTTCTTAAAAATTATTTTACATAAACATGCTGAGATGCGTGGCATCCCAAAAAGAGGAAAATCAACAATATCATATCCAAAAGAAGAGAAAAATGAAAACATGAAAAGTGTCCCTAGGTACGACCGTTTCCCCTAAGCAGTAGTATGTAGATTGGAAGCAAGGAGATCTCTCCCCAGATATATTTGAAAAAAGAAACCTAATTTCTTCGGTAATATGTTTAGGTTTTATAATTAATACCTTTAAATTATTAAATGTATTTAAAATTTATACATTATAATAGTAAACCCGCGTAATCAAGCACTTGAATTATTTAGAGTACATTTTAAATTTTCCATTTAATGACATTTTGTACACGCAGTCCTGCTTACGTGTAATTAAGAGCTCATGTCCTTACAATTGATCTATTTTTTCCCATAAATAAAATATTTTAAATACAAATATGCAGTCTAAACTAGTGCTGTAGGTAATTGATATTGAAATAACAGGTCCTGCATGGCACATTCGTTTTTCAGAATTTCGAAGCCACACACAAACATTTTGGCGTCTGGCAGTGCGTGACTGACGGTGAACAGTACGCGACTGACGGTGAACTGTATGCGACAGAGGGTGAACGTTACACGACTGACGGTGAACGGTAAGCAATTCATAAAGAAAGGTATGCGATTCCTTGTTAACCATACAAGATTGATTATTAGCCGCACAAGATTGATTATGAACCCTAAGCGATTGATTATTAAAAGAAACATGTTGTTGACCAATTGGGATCCTCTCTTATAGTCAATGTTCAGCCACAGGCGTGTATCGGTGAACAACTGACGATGATCGATGAGATTGATTGATTGATTCTTAGTGATTCCGGGCGCCACAACTACTGAGGTCATAAGTCACGTAAGTGTAGTGCATGCTTTTTCATCGGGAGGTGACGGTGATCTTCCCCCGCTGGGTGGCGAGATCTGGCGCCGACCTACCGACGACTAGTGGGGTCTTCTCCAACCAAGTATCTTCCACCAGCGGGGCACCGCCCCAGCCGAGACAAGCTCTAAGCTCCCGACCGGTCTCCCGGCATGTGTGGTAGTGTAGTACATGTTAGTGTAAGCGTATTTGTGCGTGTGTGTGTGTGTGTGTGTGAGGGGTGAAGATCGGACAAGGAAGAGGAAGGAAATATCGCGCGCGGTCCGAGACCCGTGACTTAGGGCACTCCCCTCGTGTTCCCCTGGTGTTGTCGGAGAAACCACGGAAAACTACCGATCCAAGCAGCCCGCCGCTAGCATTCTCCTCCAGACAGCGACTGAATTCGGCTTAGCTGACAAGCTAGAGTCGAAAATCCTGCCGCCGTCGGTGCTCGAACTTAGGACCTCCCGGTCAGAGGCACTGCAGTCATATCAGTTGATGCTCTGAGCCACCTCTCCCGATGATCGACGAGCAATTAGAGGGGTTGTGCACGCCATATCTGACAACTCTCTTGATCTTCTGCGCATGAGCAGATGCACTGAAGTGTTGCGAATCTTGAACTGGGCATGCGCAGATCGATAGTGCTCTAACTTTCGAAGGTGCACTAACTCTCTATTGATGACGAACGATGACCGATTCATCAAGAACCATGGATGCTTGGCGACGAGCAGTGGGAGTCGATAATCGGCTTCTGGATGGGGCATTAGGCGATATGCGGTTGGCGGCACGCAGTCGACGACGGGCTGTCGGCGGTGGGCGGAGGAATTCGCGACGTCGCGCGTTCGACCGCCTCACGGAAGTCGTCTGTCTCGTCAGCGACCTCAACAGCAGCCGCCCCCGTCCGCAACGCGCCACGCGCCCCGCCTTCCCCCGCCCTTCCCCGCCCTCCCCGTGCCCCACCCCGTCGTCGTCCCCCCCGCTCTCCAGGCGTCGTAACTTCTTCCTTATGTGCGTTGCGCGTTCGCCAAAGCGGGAGCGCGTAACGGCTATTGCTCGCGCTTTGGCTCCGGTTCCAGACGCACACATGCTTCGGACTGGGAATGCGACATCGATGCCCATGACAATGTTTTCTTAACATCCATGTTTTTATTGAAAAATCGATGTTTTTTCAACCTCCAAGTTTTGTATTAATTTTTTATACGTTTTCGATGGATTGTACGAAATGAAATGTTGAATGAAAAAAGTGCATATTCACAACTTAAAATATGAAATAAACACTGCAAAACCACTGTGAGTTTATGAGTTCGATCGAAGCGAAGGCTGTATGATGTACCTTCAATCAGCAGACTATATTTCGACCGAGAAATGACCCCGATACGATAGCATTTCCTAGTAATTTTTTCGTAATTCCGACACGGAGAGTCAGGAAACGCATGCACGGTATGCGTAGGGTCTCCTCCTTACCGTACATTTCATCAGGGAACTAAAGGAGCCCTTAGGCCTGTCAGACGAGCGTTATGTTAACGCGCGTGTGACGCGCTATAAGTAACGCGCGTCGTAGATTAACGCTGTATCTTGGAACGGCGAAAGTGCTCGTGTACCATATCGCATGTGTGTTATTCTACATACTATACATACTCGTGAACAGGGACCCTCGGCCTTGAGAGGAGCCTGAGCACTCAGGCTGTAGTCTCCGTTTTGTTAAATTCTAATTTTTTACTTTTTGTCAGTTAAATCATAATTATAAATTAATACACTCTGCTGTTGTCTAATTAAATGACTCTGCCCCAGCACCGTTCGTTAATGTTAGACCAGTTTCAAAATGTAGTATTGTACCTGTTCCCAAAACATCGATGTTTAGAAGCATCGATGTTTTATTTTTTTTTTGGGGGGGGCTATTTATTATTATCACCAATGTTTAGATTTTGAAGATCGATATTTTGAAACATGGATGTTTTGTTGTCGATGGCGCACTCGTAGATCTGACCGGGCACGTTGGCACACGGGCTCAATCACAGTAGTGTGCACGGCGTAGCCTTGCAGCAATCGATAGCAATATCGAGATCAATAGCAAATGAAGCCGAGAAAGATGTTTTTCACAAACGTTTAAGTCGAAACGGAACGTTCCGAACTGTGGCAGAGTGCACAAAATTCCCATAATGCGACATCCTCCGGATTCGACCGAGCTGTCCAACAGTAAATGATTTGTTTATAGATATGTTTTTATACAATTATACAATTAAGTAAATACAACTAATACCATATGTAGTTATAATTGCATATGAAGCCTCCAACTTCGTGTTGTGTTATGGAAATGTACAGTTCGCAGCACACACTCTCGCCCGAGTTGCGAACGAATTCGATATAGCATGACCGAGTGATCGATTACAATGCAAGTGGACCGCAAATCCGACGGTATAACGAGCTTCGCTAACACTTCGTATTCGTTTTCGTGTTCGCGCAAAGGCTCAAAAATGCAGTCGATTGTTGTAAGCTGTACCTTACGAAAACTCCCTAGTATCGACTACGGTTAGTTTCAGTGAACTTCAACTCACAACTGGAAAGAAACTATCTTTAGAGCGACTCCATATTTCCAATTCCTTTCGTTATACGGTACGAAAAAACCTTTAGACGTTTATTCGCCATGCTGACAAATGTGCCCCAAAATTGCGTTTCTCGTAAGTTCAACGGTGTACGAAAACTTTGCAATCCTATCTGGGACAATACGTATAAATTTGAATACTATCCCTTCCAGAAAAATTGTGTTTCATGGAGGTAAGTCACACGCAACAGCTCTTCAACTGTTGCACGTGATTTAATTGCTTAATTTTCTGTTAATTTGCGTTTCTGACGCACACATGCTTCGAATGCGGAACATCCGAACACTTGGGCATTGACATTATTTTTCCTGCATGTGGTATTTACCGAGGCTGGTGTTGCTCATGATTTAATAGCTTGAATAATTTTGTATAGAGCATAGTCATAATTATATAGACCAATATATCGTAGCAGTGAAAAATATTCGTTAGGATGTGGTTACACAGAAATTATCGCCTCCAATTAAATACTAGGGATATGTCATTATAAACAGGGAATAACTATTTTACTGATTAGAGATACCGTATTTCCTCATTATTCGTTTCTATACTTCGAGCAATATAATTTCCTATCTTTACAAATAACACGAGAAAGTGTGCGCTGCTCTAGCACTACTAGTTATGTTTCCCTAACTTTCGGAAATTTCAATGATTTTCTTTTGTCTTAAAGCTTAATTTCCCATCAAAGATACACTGAGGTCAGAAAAGTCTTGGGGTAGCTGTATGCCAATATACATATGGTAGTAGTATCGCGTACAAAAGGTATAAAAGGGCAGTGAATTGGCAGAGCTTTCATTTGTACTCAACTGATTCCTATGAAAAGGTTTCTGATTTCGGCCGCACGACAGGAATTAACAGACTTTGAGAGCGGAATGATAGTTGCAGCTAGATACATGGGATTTTGAAAATCGTTAGGAAATTCAATATAATGAAATCCACAGTGTCGAGAGGTGACGAGAATATCTAATTTTAGGCATAAGCTGTCGCACAGACAACGCAGTGGCCGAGGGCTTTCACTTAGTGACCGAGAACAGCGCCGTTTGCGTAGAGTTGTCAGTGGTAACAGACTAGGGACACCGCGTGAAGTAGCCGCAGCAATCAATGTGGGACGTACGACGAACGTATCCGTAGAAGAGTGCTTGAAAATTTGGCTTTAATGGGCTATGGCCGCAGGAGAGCGACTCGAGTTCCGTTGCTAACAGCAAGACATCGCCTGTAGCGCCTCTACTGAGCTCGTAACCTCATCGATTGGACTCAAGACGACTTGAAAACCGTGGTTTGGTCAGATGAGCCCCGATTACAGTTGCTAAGAACTGATGGTAAGTTTCGAGTACGGCGCAAACTCCATGAAGACAGACCCAAATTGTCAACAAGGCACTGTGGAAGCTGAATTTTACATGGAAAGAACTGAGACCTCTGATCCAGCTGAACCGATCATTGGCTGTAAATGGTCATGTTCAGCTACTTACAGACCATTCCCAGCCACTCATGGAATTCATGTTCCCAATAACGATGGCATTTTTATAGATGACAATACGCCATGCAACCGGGCCACAACTGTTTGCGACTGGGTTTAAGAACCTTCTTGACAATTCGAGAGAATGATTTGGCCATCCTGATCGCCTGAGATGAATTCCATTTTACATTATGGGACCTAATTAAGTGGTAAGCTTGTGCGCAAAATTCTGCACCGGCAACACTTTCGGAATTATGGACGAATGTTGAGGGATCATGGCTCAATATTTATCCAGGGGACTTCGAATGACTTGAGCCTGTGACTTGTAGAGTTGCTCCACGTACAACTCCTTTTCGTCATCACGGGTAAATAATTTTTTTTAAACTAATTTTTGAAATCTAATTGAAATTTCCTCCGATTGACTTCAGCGTAAGCAGTAATGAAACTGCGTTCAAATTACACGTTGCTTGAGCGCCCGTGATTAGCTAGCCTAAATTATTAAACAGGTTCAGCATGTCAGCATTGTGACCAAGGAGGAAATTACGATTGACACACGCGCTGATGACACAGTGAAAAACGATCAATATGCATGTTGTGCAGGTGAAAGAAATCTGAGCAAGCGGAAGAGGTATGTTAAATACCTTGTTACATAATTTGTTAAATCAGTTCGCCTTCTAGGTACCTGGGTTCAAAGTCCGGTCGATTCACGTGGAATTTGTGACGGAGAAAGTGGTTTTAGAACGTATTGGATTCTCCCGGTTTCCCCTACCGCTCATTTCACCATTATCCCATCACCATTCTAACATCAATATCACCAACTCATCAAAATCATTCGTCCATACCAAGTATAGCTGTGAGGCTAGGAATAGGCAACTCAATGAACACGCACGCACGCACGCACGCACGCACGCACGCACGCACACACACACACACACACACACACACACACACACGCACGCACGCACGCGCGCGCGCTACACTACCACGCATGCCGGGAGACCAGTCGGGATCTTAAAGCTTGTCCCCGCTGGGGCTTGCTCCCTCTGGTGGGAGATACCTGAATGGGGAAAACTTTGCTAGCCGTCGGTAGATCGGCGCCGGATCTCGCTATCCATCGGGAGAGGATCACCGCCACCTCCCGAGGGAAAAATATGCACTATACTTACAGGATGAATGACTTTAGTAGTTGACGCGACCAAATCAATCAATAAATTACTCTGTAAATGGGCTTCAATTATTTTAATTGCCAAAGGGTCTTTAAGCTTGAAGATGAAGGTTCACGAAATCTACATAAGTAAATAAATCCATTTTTGATTCAGTCTCCGCGCGGATCGGATCTCTCCGTTGGGCGTGTTCACAACGTTCGTTTGTGTCTCATCTCGGCGTGTAGCCATTAGCGAACAGGTCTCTCCACTCCCCGGACGTAGATCCATCTCGACTGAAGAGAGCAATGGTTTTTTATTCATTTATTTAGTCAAAAACAGTCAAAAACTGTATGTGACGCATGGGGAAAAAAATCATCTGCGCACGCATTCTTGAGTTTCAGAATCCCTTCCCAACAAATTAAATATTAATATTTGAAAGATGAAAAAATAATAGTAATAATAATAATAATAATAATAATAATAATAATAATAAATAATTTATTATTATTATTACTATTATTGTTATTTTACTATTATTGGTTGGGGACAATGTAGGGAATGTGAAAAAAAGAACTACAACCGTATAAATGTACGTTCTTTTATCATGGAGAAAATATCACAATACCGTTTATTGAACATAAGGATTTTTAACGTAGATTGTAATAAATAGTGAGTAGAGGAAAATATAAATTTTTACTGCGCTGAATTACAACCACCACAGACTGGTTCTGGAGCTCATGGTCGGTCCAGTATGTGAACTTGAACCTTTTCTAAACAGATAGGACTTCAACCTAGATTATAACTTAACTTATAAAAGGAATGACAATACATGTTTGCTATTTTTGAGGTCATTTGTCATTCATGTCAACTTCGTATGTTGCAGAACCTTCATCAATTATGAATGAGTGAATCATTATATGAGCCTGTTTTAAAAATTGCACAATAAAGTTTTCAGATTCGTCCTTTCCTATAACTATACTCTTGCTGAACAACGAATTTACATACAATCCTTAACAACAGACAAAACCGCTCTATTAATTGTTTCTCCTGGTGGTTCAGGCCCTTGTTGTATCCTTTGCTTCGTGGTATGGCGAGATTACATCCTGAAGTCAACTGAATTCAAATTAATACTCCATTTGTGTACGTATATGACAGTGATTGTTGACGTCCGTAGGTACGACAATCTAGAATCATGAATGAACGTGGCTACTGTTCGTTGTAGGTTACCTGTAAATACACACCTTGAATTAACAACGTTCTATCCTAGTAAGTGTAGATCTACTTCAATTTTCCTAAAGTAATAGTAATTATTATAAAATTGATGAAAGCGTAATGCACAAATTTTTACTTTTCATTCGTCAAATCTATTCAACTCTTCTAAAACCACGGAAACAACTCTCCCAACAAAATCGTTCATTTGAATAAACACAAATGGTAATAGGGAAAATACCAATCTGAAATTTCTCTCACATATTCTAGGAAAACATGCTTTGTCACTACGTACATACGTCCCCGGCTACGAGAGTTTACCCTATATCTATTCTATTCGTAAGTAGGCCTAAACAATCTATTCTTAAAATAGGTGACGCGTAGGCAAAAATCTTCAGCTATGCTGAAAACATATTTTTCCGCTTTCAAATGTCCTGATTAGATTTACTAACATATTTTCCATCCCATATACTCACGGTACGAGAATTCGGAGATAACCAATGATTTTCACTTTAAAATTTTAAGCGTGAGACAATTATATTGCATTTATATTTTGTATGTACACCTGAACACTTACATGCCAGTAGTTATACTTTAGGTATCTTTACTAGTGTATTATCAGGTGTGCAGAAACAACAAACACCCAGCGTGAAGTACGTGGCAATGTTTACGAAGATAAATCACGTGTAGAGCACGAAAGTACATTGTATCACTAACACCCGATAGCTCTGTGCCGGAGAGGATATGTTAGCTCCCGAGAACAAAAGGTCGTTAAATGAACGTTCAGTTTCTCGTGTTGGGGAAATATCAGAGAAGTTGCATTTCTTCTCCGGCCGCCGGAAACTGGAAAACTGGACTGACACTTCAAGTATTTCACTTACACATTTATTTACCATTTGAATTACAATATTAGTTAGAAGTTCATTTCTAGGATTTGCATAAAAAATTAGTTACACAAATTACACCTTACTTCAAGCTGAGTAGTTCATGACTTGATATCATTGTTATATTATGACATATCTGGCACATATTCGAACATACTTTAGAATATGTAAATCGAGGAAGGTGCAACTTCTATAGTCATGGAAGGCAATTTCCATGCAAGTTACTGTAATCGTTCAATGGAATAAGAAAAGAGTTTTGCTCCTATGATGTCCTTTTATTTATATAAATCTTGGTCCCATACAGACGTAAGAAGACTGCTCGAAATAATGGTTGATGTGCTGCTTCACTGTTAAATTTTCTCAGTATACATCAAGAATTACCACACAATTTTCCACTGTGAATTACTACTGAATTAATCCCAATATTTTAGATTCGATTATGACATTATTGATTGTTTTAAATTGGAACATTGTATATTTCAGTTTTTTAACGGAAGTAAATTTTCTTTTTAGATTATCCCAAGCGTTAAGTTCCATATTTTTATGTAAGTTTTGGCTATTTGAATTGGCGTCAAAACTATTAATTAAAGGAACGTTCTGTCTGTACCAACTCGCAATTGAAGACAGTTGGAAACTGGTAACTTTTAAATAAGTTACATAAATTCAATTCCTAACATTTTAAAATCCGACGTAGCGTAAATAACCAAAATCCAGAATGTTTGCCTCCCGATAGAATTTTATCGGAGTGCCATAAATAAAAAGCGGAATAAGCACAAGGAAAACCCGGACCTACGGGATCCCTACATTTCCAAGATGAGAAGGCCGGAGGCATTTCCACGGAAAGCACCAATCACTGTGGTAAGACAGGCAGGAAGTTGGCCATTTGACCTATCGGTTGATTGTTGTCATGCTTATTTTAATAAGTACAGTCAAACTCGTGCACCGAGGAAGAAACCCTAGATCACGAAATTATTGAGTGAAACGTATACTTAGTTACATAGTGAAGAGTACAATCAAATAATTGTTCTACATATTCTCATAGTTGTGAGTCACTTTTTACTAGGCGGGAGCCAATACTACTTGTTCTCAAGTTATGACAAAATCTATCTTTTATAATTACGTATTACTATTTTATTATTATTATTATTATTATTATTATTATTATTATTATTATTATTATTATTATTATTATTATTATTATTATTATTATTATTATTATTACTCGACGCAATGCGTCTCATAGAGCCTGGTCGAGTACTGAGCACGAGTGCTATCACCAAAAGGTATTCGCTGTCGATAAAAAATAGAACATCAATGTTTAAAATATCGCTTTTAAATACAATAAAATGTGTAGTATTTTCCCACTCTATTTCAGTTTTAACTATCGGACATAAATGAGTTATAGTCTATTGTTTGGTCTCGTATAAATAATATATCAAAACGTTATCTTTATGGAATGAAAAGAAGGAAAAAATAAAGGAAATTATGTTTTGCTATTTTTCCATTTATTCACTTCTTCATAAAACATCAATGTAAATCGTCCTGGATCTAATGTAATACGTTATTATTCTTTTTAAGAATATTCTGTGTTAGATCACTCTGTCATATAAATTTTTTATCAATATTCTATATAGGCAAGGTTCAAAATGCAGTTTACGATACTACCACGTACAAAATCACGGAAAAATAGCATACACATTATTTAAAAATGCGAAGTATAAGAAAGCGTTGGAAGATATTTTTTGATAAGAGCATTATTATTATTAATTTATTATACAATTGTGAAAAAATAATGGTGACGGTTTTGAAGAAGTAAATAACGTCAACTACCTCGGTTGCAATATTTCATTTTATATTAATACAAAAATTCAGAAATTTCAGAAAATGTGCGGAGCTGTACAAAGACGGAAAGCACGTAGTCAGTCAGAAAGCACGTACTCAGACAGAAAGCACGTACAGACACCCAACTGAAATTTGATGAAGCAAATAGCAGTGCCAATGGTAACCTATGGATATGAAAAGAGACTGGCCGATACGAGAAAAATAGTAGCCGCGGAAATGAGATTTCTTAGACCTGTAGCAGGTCTTTTTATTACTAGACCAGAAAAAAATTATTGATGAATGAATGATCTTCAACCTAACTGAAAAAATAGACGTTCTTAGAAAGAATTGGCATGATCATTTAATGAGAATGCTGGAAGATCGAATGCCAAAAATCCTCTACATCTACACCCCGAACGGGGAAACGATTACGGGCAGGCCAATTAGACGATGGAAGGACACTCTTAAAGGCGGAACGGGCGAATAGACTTAATCCATGATGATAATCATGATTTGTGTGCTTCTTAAATAATTCTTTAACATATCTACAATTCTAATGAGTAATAAAGAAAATGCACCGCTTGCTTCAAATTTACAAAACCCCTTTTCAGTCAGTTCGTCAGCTCAAACATTTTTAATGATGCTAAATGCATTAAAAATAGGGAAGGATGCACATATTTGAAATAATTTTAGATTTCGAGTCGATTTCTGACTGCAAAAATTCTACTTTGATCGGGATTAAAAACTAGCCCAAATAAACCGTAGAATTCTTTCCCCTCATAAAATAATTATTTAATTTTATTAAGATGCATTTACGTGTATTCTGTTTTCATTTTTTAAGATTTTAAATCATGAATCTAACTAGGGAACATTTCACTCATATGGTGAATATCTGGCGATGCCATGATAGTTTCATACGTGTAGTTTGGGAAAGGTTCTCTTTTCGTTAAGTCAGATATGGTTCACTGTCAGTAAAATTTTATTTCAAACAATTTGTTTCGTTTTAACTCTGCCCAAAGTCAAGTTGTCTTCACGAGATTCCCAAAAATAACCATAAAGAAATCTCTCACTCCCCCTCATTTTACCCATAAAAGGGACAAACATCCCTATTAAGTCCCCTAACCTGGCAACACGAGAGAAACGTTGCAAGTAGTAAACGGTATCGTGCCGCCTGAGCATCGACAACAGACGCCAGTGGCTGTTGGTTTTGAATAGTTACTGGAAATTTTATTTATATCAGGAAAATATTTTTTTAAAACATTCATGCCTCTAGAAAAATGTTAAGAAAACGTTGAACAGAATATTTCGATGATTCTGGTTCAAAATATCAATGTTTTAAAACGATAACATTAACATGAATATGATAACAATATACGAAGAAACTAACGTGTACATCCGTTTGTCATCACTATAAATTTTGAAATGTATCCATTCCTTCCATATTATTTTTTTATATGAGAAAGAAGAGGCAAAGAATGCGAAGAAAAGACAAGAGAGAAGAAGACTCGAAACAACTGTCCTCACATTAATGAGCATGAAAACCACGCACCCTTTCAGCAGCCCTTGAATGGGCCATGCATACGCACCAAAGCAAACGTCGCAATGCGGAAGAGTGGCGCGAGTGCGGTCGTGTGATTACCCAACCGTCGCCTCCGAGTCTGCAGATGCGCTTGATAAGGCATCGAGCGTGCACTCGATAGCGCCCACGCAACCCGCCCACGCAATGGCACTATGACCCCCCCGATCGAACCACGGCGTAGTTACGCGATTAGCGAATTTTCCTTTGCGTGGACATTGCAAATTTTTAAGGGTTACAAATCGTAATTACTTGTGTGTATGGCTGTAATATGACGATACAACAACAACAACAATAATAATAATAATAATAATAATAATAATAATAATAATAATAAGTATTATTATTACTATTATTAACTAAATTAATATTTGATGAATATTAATGAAAAAATAATTTGAAATCGGGGACATTACATATTACATGACCGAAAACTGTTACAAATAATCATGGGACTAAATCGGAAGCTAACTTCCTCTTAATTAAATTCTTGAGTTTCATTAATTCAAGACAAAGAGAAATGAAGACAATTGAGACAGCTGTTGGCAGAATGCCGAGTTCTAAAGTTGGATCAGTACAGCCATGTGCAATATCATTCGCGTCGCTAAAAAACGGGACAGAACACATTTTTTTTGCTTATGTCTAAATCGACCACCACTTATATTGTACCGGGTGAATTCCTCATACATGATTTGCAAGTAATATTTTTGTTCGAAAAAATAAGAAAATTATTTACAATTGATTCAATTTTTACACAGTTGATTCAATTTTTTACAATTGATTGCACTTAGGGGATATGGAATGCCTTTTTCTGGTAATGTTAAATGTTTGAGTCTAATTCTCTGAATCTATTGAAGTTAGGCGTATGAATTGTTTTACAGATTGCAGATCTGTCACTCGTAATGAAACAGAAACAACAGTTTTAAAAAATTTGTTCTATTTTTGTAGATAAAAATATTTTCTCAGAATGTAATTTTTTACCCCATTTTCTAGTAACTAAAGTTACGTAGAATAGTTAATACTAAAGTAATCAGAAAACAAATGTTGCTGTAAATTTAGGAGACTTTTATTAACAACTCTTGAAAATTTCAGTTTCCTACTAAAAATATAAGCCGAGAAAAGGTCAATTTAGTATCAAAAATATTAACTTTCGGGAAATCGGCAACGCTCAGTACAGATCAGCTCGACATCGGAAACAATGCAACCCTCAGAACACGCCAGCTTGTCTCATCAGAATAATCATTTTTCAATAACTTTTTCCTTTTGACACATTTTTTATGTTGTTTAGCTTCACAACAATGTTTTCAATTTACTTTCTGCATGTCTATGACTTTCAGTATTTATGCTCTCCATTATGTAACAGTATTTAAAAGCATTGGAGACAACACCTTACCCCAATGAATGGACTTACATATAAATAATAAAAGAAATTTACACGTAGTTAACAAGTAACAGACTAAAAAAAGTGAAATACCATAAAATAATTGAAGCTTAATATTTGAATACTGAACAATTTAATACGATACGTATGCATTGGTGTTTAAAATACTTTTTTTTTATTTTGTCTTTATTATTATCAAGAAAATTTAAGAAAACGAATTTACACTCCGAATTTTTTGCAGATTACCAAATTTTTGTCTCGGACAATCGGTTGCCTATAATTGTTTCTGTGATTTCTGATATATTTTACTTAGTCTGCAGTATTAACTTCCTGCCAGTTCTCTATTGAAAGGGTCAGAAACCACTCAAGTGGAATTGTGCCAAGGACATCAATTACACTTAATCTGAACTTGAATAAAACGAAGAAATAAAACCACGACTTGCAGTTGTTTACAGGGACAAAGGCAGTTAAGAGTTCGCATCCACTAGATTAGATTACCCCCGTAGACGCCTCTTGGTCTGCAGGTGCAAACGATAAAGTGCATGATCAGCGGCTGATAGCATCCACAAATTTTGTTGTTCTCTCCTTGTGTAAGCCTCTCAATGGAGTACAATATCTGCGCAGTTAGTTGTAGTGTTCAAACATGAGAGTAAGTCTACGGTTGGTTCATGCATATTGATGATAATGTGCCAATTTTGATGAATTTGGAGTCCTATGATCCGAACGTGAGCTATCCTTTTTGAAAAAAATGGAAACTGTAAACACATACCACACGGAAGCACAAATGTTCGGACTGTACCGTAATTTTTACTTTCAGATACGAAAGTAACACTCCTATTCATTCATACTCTGACGGCACACTATGACTTGGATTATTGGAAACATTTAAACGGAAGTTTTATCTTCATTTTCCTGCCTGCCTCGCCAGGTATGACACAAAAGGAAAACGTTAAACACGACGCACTGCTAGATAACGGAATATTCAAAACCTGGCACTCCTTTTCATCGTAACCAAATAAGACATATGTTTGCATAGGCTTGCGACGAAAACGCTAAACGAATATAGCCATTAGTATGTCTTGTTAACACCTGACGTGCTTTTAAAGATTTTGATGTCTAAGTTCTGAACTTCACTCAAGAAATAATCGTATAGATAACTCTAGAAATAATCTTTAAGAAAATTTGATATTTTAAAGAGCAAAAACTGAACTTGTTTTATTATTTCTTAAAATTGGGAACGGTACATGGCAACCGATTAGAGGTGGCAGGTTGGAAGTACGACAATTTTTACATTCAGTATTCATAAAGTAGGTTAGTAATCACTTATATGTTCAAAAGATTTTTTTCCATTGTTCATTTCAACAGATTGTTAAGAAATGGGTTTTCATAAAGTGTGTTTTATTTATAGAATGTGCTATATATTTTTTATAGACTGTGATTTATATATTTAATTTTGAAAAAACCAGAGTCATATTATTCTTAAATGTAAGTAAGAAATATGGTAATTGTTTCCCCCAATGTATGCATCACAAGCAAGGAAACGACATAATCATTTGGTCAATGTATCAATTGAAACTGAATTAGTTCGAAATGGTGGTCGAATATTAAGAATACTTTACTAGATTTACATACAGGTGTATAAAGATGCACAAAGATACATAGTTTTTTAGTATTATACAAAATAAAAATTAACTAATGCGCTTCTATTATAAAAATAATTTTCTTGTTTTTTACATATAGTATCCAGCTGTAAGAGTGGCAGTTTTGGACCAATGAATTCACCAGGTACATCAACTTTTTATTTTTAATTTTAAAGTCAAAAGGGGGGGAGTAACATAAAAGCACACTACTGTGATAAGTCAGGAACTCCGGGTTAAATTTGAATGGGAGAAACGGCATCAAGCGTTAGTAATAGGATACAATTGTACGCAAGCTTGGGAATCAAAGAATATACGCTGTTAGGACAACGAATAAACAAAGTGTAGTATTCCATGCTTGGTGTCACAGAGCTGTTCATTTCGGGAGAGACAGCCCCGGCGACATTACATGCGAAAGGTGTGGAGAGGGAATTGAAAGCCGTAATTCTGTTGGGAGGTGGAAATTATCACTCCCTCGAAAGCTACTGAACTGAACACATCGAAAGCAATCGGAACGGTGTCAATATTTTTTGAGTAGAGACTGGGTTATTAGTAGACATCGGATGTTTAGGGAAATGCCTATTTTTTTCTAGAGAACTTATTTAAAGGCTGATAAAATATGTTCACGAATCATGACAAATGATGACATATGACGAAGTTTTATAATGCTTATTTTTGCTTATTTTAGCATAAATACCTATTTTTTGCATAAATGCCTGTTTTAGGACTTTTTTGCCTTTTATTTATTATATTTATATACAATGCTAAGATATCGGAAAATCGGCGATGGTCCAACGTGACCATTCATTACGAAACCTTCAATTCACGACTTGAAATTTAAAATTACGAGAGAATTCCTGAAAGTATACCAACTGATTTTTCTCCATTTCCCTATTTCATAAATACCAACCATGATCTGAGAACATGGACGATTGACAATACACCGAGGGAACCGAAATTTTAAGTGGAAATAAATATAAATTCTCAGGTTTCAGTGTTGCTAGTGTTGGACTGCTAAAATATATGCCAGTCACATCTTTCAGATATCCTTCTCCGCATTCAAACTGATTTTGTCTTCCAGTCGTCACAAATTTGAAATTGTGATCCTTGAAAAGTTACTGGTAATATGTAAATATTATTAAGAATAAAATGTAGAAGAGTTGTAATTATGTAAATCTAGTTTTACATTAAAATATACGAACTGGTTTTGTCCATTTAAGTCTACAAAATAATATAGACAAAAATTACAATATTTCCATTTTATTGTGTATGTAGCTTATGACAGTGCCTTTTTTCTCCTTATTCTTGACTTTTTCAGTGCCTTTTTAGGCGCCTAAAAGACGATTTTTTAGTGCCTAAACATCCGATGTCTAGTTATTAGTTAAATGATAGTGAGGTGAGTAACGTATGATTAGTTTTGATAACTTGGTATTGTGCAGAGTAAGAAGTCGAAGGAGTTATTCGCATTGAATTATAGTAATTGCAATTTTTGTTATTGTAATTTAGAATTTGATGTCAAATAGGCTCCGAGTTTCGAAGGGATTTATATTAGGATAGCTCCTTAGATGGAAGAAATTTTCAATAAGTCGGCTGAAGATTTAGTAACAGGTAGGTGTTTTATCTGAAGCACAGCCAGGCAAGTCGCGAACATGCATTAATTTAATAGAAATTATTGAATACTATAAAGTTCAAATAGTTCAGGATATTCCGGAATCGTTTTTAATCTATTCTAATCATAGGCAAGAATGCAATAATAGGGGTATCGAGAACATCCCGCGGACAACATCGAGCCCGAAGACATCCGAGAAAATATCTGAAAAGGCATTGCAGTAACCTTACGAACTTTATACAAAACCATACGGGACTTTAATGTGTCTACAGGGAAAAAGTTAATCATTTAATTTATGAGCTCAATAGAATTTGCAAGAATGTCAGAATAAATGTTAAATTTTTATTTTCTGCGAAAATAGAGGGCAGATAATTAATTAGTTACCGTCAGTTCAATGATTGGTTTTAATCAATAGAACTTCCAGGAATCATAATTTTGTATAGAATTACACGGGAACATACAGCAGGTGAGGAGAAAAACGTGATTAGTCCAAACCGATGATTAAAATTGAAAAAATAAATTTCATAAAATAATGTTTAACATTGAGAGACTTTGAGCATAGCGGGCAACGAAAGAAATAATAATATTGATAATAGCAGGGGAAGTAATTCCCTTTGTAATATTGTATAATTGTTTGTAAATAGTACCAAGATTTAGTAATATTAAATATCAAAAGGGAGGGTATTTCTCACTACCATCAGTGCACAAAATACTGAAACACCTCAAAGATCTTCATTTTTAGTTAAATGAAAAAATACGATTAGAGAATAGTCTAGTGCTAATAGTATTTTATAAAGGTAGTTCGCAAGACATCGGGTACGCAGAAAAAACTTCGACTTTGGACAAGAAATAAACGAATCAGTCAGATTAATACCATTGTTCATTAAAATGACAAATTTTGGGAGATGCCTTGCATGCGTCGTGCACCGACGACATGTGGAAAGTTTGTATTATCCTATGATTCTTGCACCTCCTATATGATTCCTAAGCCCTTTATATATAGCCCTTATTATATATATATATATATATATATATATATATATATATATATATATATATAAACAGAGCTTAGGAATCTAATTGTTTCTAAAAATCTAAAAATCTCCTCATTTACATTGTCGTCCATAATGCCAATGCTGTCACGTGATCACCCCTCGGCGCCTCCCGGTCTGCAGGTGCAAATGATAAAATTTATGACAGTGAGGCCATAGACCGTGCGTGTTAAGATTGTTTACCTGAACTTTGCCCCTGAACGATTGAGGTCCCATTACAGATAAGGCGCCTAGTGCCACATTGAAGACCTACTCATTTGAGATAAGGATCACAAGTTTGATATGTTAATTAATTAGCAACACATCCCGTCAAAATAAAATCATCAAAATAAACTGGCTGCGATATCTCCGCAGCAACACTGCTGCATTTTCATCATCGTTGGCCGGGAGGTCCTAGGATTTGAGACCCAATGGGGACGGATTTTCGAACTAGTTACATAGTCGGACAGAATTCAATCATTGTCTGGTGGAGAATCCATGATATTTTCGATCAATATCGGACGAATGTAGGGCGATCGCGCGCGATAATTCCTTCCTCATTTTTACCATTTCATCTTCCTTTCACACACCCACAGACACACACCGAACAATTGCCTGCACTAGGGGAAACTCCCTACAAGTTACGTGTAGGTCGACGCTGAATCTCACGTTCCAATGGAGGAAGAACTCGGCCATGCGATGGATTTAGCATGCACTACACGTAACCGATTATGAACTAACAGGTTGGCACGTCCTGAATCAATACTCTCTCGACAAGATAACTAGTGTTCAACTAGCCAGGGAATAAAGCAAGTAACACATAAATCGATTGTGGCCATTGTGTCGATCGTTGGAGGATGAAATGGTTAAAAAAAAAAAAAACCTTGTTTGCTCTAGGAGTCCATGCATCAACATTGCCTATGTTGGGGTGAACCAAGACAACAGCAGCAACAATATCATGTAGCGATAGCTCCGTATCAATTTCATAGAGCCCTCAATTTCCTGAGGTTTATATGCTGATAAAATGTTCTAGTCATGGTTGTTTATGTTTAGTCTAATTGATATGGTTTCCAAGCCTGGGGAGTCGGGGGATTTATTTGATGGTGTTCTATTGTGAACTTACTGCTATTAGGACTTCTTCGTTGTTCTCTGATTTGTCTGCTCTGTGAACTGTGTTCTCCAGAATAAATAGTATATTTTCCTTCTTGAGGTGAGTTTTGAAAATGCAGGCGAGGTCCATTTGGTAGGTATGAAGACAATGCATTTTCTCCGTTTTTCTTAATGATGCCATTTGCAATTCAATTTATGAATGTTCAGTTATTAGGGGGATGCCCTGCCATTATAGTGGCATAGAAATGACGAGACTGAGTTTAAGATTGCGCTTATGACGATGGGGATCAAATAGTTTATGAAGTTCACGTTACATTATGTTATTAAATTGAAAGTGGTATTTATTAAGGGATTGTCTGAAAGATGGAATTGGGGACGGTTTAATAGCGGGTGTTGTTTGATTTGCGGGAACATTTTGATTACGATTGTTATTGTTCTTGATAAAATTTTGTAGCGGTTAAACTTTCTGCTAAGTTTGGGGTGTGGCAGCGATTTACTTAGAGGGAGCTAGTGATTTTGATTTTAAGAGTGAAAACTTATGAGTCGGTTCTACAGACTTCTAAAATTATTATTTTTGTAATGAATTTAACTGCTTTGTTTTCAATATCGGCTAGGAAATTGGTGTCACTTTGAGCTTGAGTTCTTTTATAAATAGGTTTATATTTGTGATGTTGGCTATAAATATCGGTGAAATTGGGTAATTTTTGTCTACTAATTGACATTTTCTTTTAAGTAAAATAATCATTTTTCTTGACTAGATGTTAAGTTACCTAACGCACTGAATGTGTTACCTACTGGCACACTGTAACCTCATTGATTTGGATGGTTAGATGAATCACTATCGTAATTGAAATCCGCCTATTTTCTTTTTGAGTCTTGACGATTTGAGGTATCTTCCCCTGAACTTTTTCGCTGCGTACCGTTGCCTGGTGGCCGGTGGTAGGGCGCGTCTGGTGCAGTTGCCGAGGTGAAGGCGCCGACCTCACAGCTGCCCCCTGGTTGAGTGCTGGCAGTCACGACACGCCCCGTGGCTTCAGCGCTTCACGATGAGCGTTCTTCAGGCTCTGGCCCTTGAAGTGTAATTGATTTCCCAATTATTAACTGCAATGAGGGATTGACTGATAGCATACTCTGGGAAAGAGATCATCCTATAGAACATAGAGTAAAAAAATCAAAACTAGCAGTGGACACTACTAACTGGTACATTCACTATTAACTGAAGCAACACGGAGCTCCGCCATAGCTATCAGCTACGGTCGGATACACGTTCGCCACGCTTTGTCATTTGTGTTCCAGTTGTTTTTCAGTACACGTTCCACCAAGAGCATGGGATGAGCGCTGCGATTGAGCGTATCCTGAGCTATTTCTCGAGGCATTATTTTTTCGCACTAATTTTTCGTTCAGTTTCATGAAAAATAATTTCGCTTTAATATTTGTTCGAAAATTTGCTCTTATGAAACGAAGAGTATTTAATTTTTTCATTGTATTGTATACTTCTAAGTTATGAGGGAAGACATATTGCATAAATAAGTGACAAAAAGCGTTTATTATATCAACAGATGGTAGAAATATAAAACTGGTGTTGGTTTTCAGAAAGAGAATGGTTGGTTAATTATTTTGTTTCCATTTGCGTCAATTGCTGTGATCATTAGCCTCGTAAGTGTAATGCATGTTATCCCGCGAGGTAGCTGTATTGTACTAATCGGCTTTTAGAAGTGTCCCCCACCAACTATTTTGGCCTGAGATACAAGCCCTCAGTTCCCGTCATGTCTGATAGAGTAGCGCATGTAGGTATGTGTGTGTAAGAGGAGGAGGGAACAAGACTCCTTTCTTAAGGTAGGTCTCCGGCTTTTGCCTGGTAGATCAGCGAAACGACGAAAAAAATCGTTGATAGAATTCTTAACCAAACAGCGGTTGAATTCGACCTAGCTAACTAGCGAGTGTCGAGAATCCACCTTCTAGTGACGGAGGGCGGTGGGTGTGGCAATGTGGAAGTTGGAGAGGCAGTGGCACGCTATTGCCCCGAGATATCACAGCCGGTCCGATTACAAGAGAATAGTCGAGAATCAGTTGATGTAATCCTCGTACAATGTAGAAATAAATAAAACACATTCTACATTCCTCTTTCCTTCCATGCCTATAAACAAAGAGGTATCAGTTTTTAAAATTTCTAGTGGTTTGCGGGAGAAATTGGGATACATTCCGGATATATATCTATTATACTGTAAAGTTGTCGCGAAAAATTTGCCCCCCCCCCCAATTTTTTTCTTATTTCCAAATATTTTATCAAGACTACACTACATCTCTGAACTTGTTTGCCGCTTTTAAATGAAAATCTCATGACTAGCAACGACGATAAGCAAGTATATCATGCCTTAGCGGCTGGGAACCGCGTAATACTCTCACCAAGTCTGAGAGTGATTTCAGTTCGCATTACTAGCGAGAGACTAATGTATATTAATGGAAAGGTAGAAAGTTATACTCTAAGTTCTCCAAACATGCAAAAACCCTACGTCCTAACCATTGCAGATTCCAAAGTCTTGTCAAAATGGGGTTTTTATATGCAATTTTTTTCTTTTTTCTCAACGTGAGTGCGGCATTCAATTTAGAAATTTGGGCGTCGTAAAACATTTCCAACTTCGGGCAAATGAGCGCCACCCTCGTGTCCAACCTCTGCGATCGTTGAGGCACGGAACGGGGAATAGCCGTGACGCGTGGGCGTTATCGCCAAGCCGTTACTCGGCTTATCGCGCACACCTGCAGACTGGGAGGCGACGTAGGGTAATCGAATGGCCAACGACTTGGGAGTTGCGCAAGCCAGCCCTGTCGCAAATAGCTTCGAAGAAATCTTATTGGACATCGTCGGTGCGCAAGAAACTAGCGGTGTACAACAGCACATGACTTCTCGTATTCTAAGTGGCATGCAATTTTATAACATTACAACTTGTATCCTCGTAATTCTTCTGCCAATTCGTTGAAAACGGTCTTGGGAAAAGAAGTTCTGCATATTCAAATTTGCAATTTTTGAAGATAAGAAAATTCGAAAGTTTTAATGAAAATCGCACTTATTCCGTTTTATTAAGGGAAGATTGCTCCATTCGAGGTAAAAATAAAGAAGAGAATTGGAATCGTTTTTAAGAAAGTTTTGTTTACATATTTGTTAAAAAAGTACTATGATTTTACTCAAAATTTTCCTAAACTACTCCCATTTAAAAACTGAACAGGATATAATTTAACATTGTTTTTAACTTTGTCAGTTAAATTTGTCAACGTCTAACTTTTACTAAGATTTTCCATTGAGGGAAAGTCTGTATCGAATTATGTGGATGTAGGAGTGAATCCTAAAAAACCTTTTGCTCGTTTCGAAGTTTCAGGGATTTTTAAGAAAATCTGACCTGCGCCATTCTTAAAAGTAGTTTTATTTCACCAGAAAAAGAACTAAATATGGAGCTATTTTTGAGAAAACTTCTAAAACATAAATGTTTTATGTACTACCCCAAAAATTAAAATACCCGTTTCAAATTCTTCGGGCTTCACCGCAATTTATTCTAAAAAAAACAACCATTTTCATCTCAAATTGTACTGCATATTTAAGAACTTATGGCGCCAATTTTTGCCTTTTATGAACCTATTTTAGACGCCTGAAATAGATTTTTAGAGCCTACAAACAGTGATTTTCAGAGGCTAAGTCCAACTATGACCCAGTTATTTATTCGTAGCTGGTGTCGAAATCCCACCCTATGTCTATGAAGCTTCCATTTAGTATCGCCATTAGACAATTTTTTCATTAACATTGTCGGGATATACAAAGTTCAGTTCTCACGTCGTGAAAAGTAACCATTAAACGCATTGGATCAGGCCATACCAAATTTTCCCATAGCCACGTACTGGAGAAAAAACCTAACCCGTTTTTTTAATTTGTTGCGTCTAAAAATTGACGCAACGCGTCTCCAAGCCCCTTAAGGGGCGTTGAGCGCTTTGCGCTGGGGAGTAATCCTCTATTATCTTTAAGTCATGTCATGTCACGTCGCAGTCAGTTGTCAAGAGGACCGCCAGGTAGCATCTCTGCATACGCGCCTCCTGCTACGCGCTCCTGCGTCACTACCCAGGGCCAGAATTGGGAAGGAATAAGGATAGGGGTAGGGTTTAGGGCACTTCACAGGGATTGGACTAACCCTTGTGAAGCAGCAAAACTCATTTTGTTGGAACAAATTTCACATGAGATTTGACGGAAATAGAACCCGAACCTCAGTGGTGAAAGGCTAGCGACTTTCCTGTGTGTCACGAGGGAGCTATAACGTACCTTACGTTACGTACCTCTTGCAATTGCCCGCTGAACATTAATATCATCCTCCAGGAATATCCCCAATACAATTCCGTCCGGCCTCAATTGTTTGATGCACAAAGTTTTTATTTTTTTCTAAGGGATAACTCTTACCAAAGTAATGTAATAAAATTTGGTATCGAAATAAGTGTTTTGGGCAATATTAAATTGTATTAGAATAATGTTCTCTCTTACTCCTTTCTGTAATAATTATCATTGATGTATGTCTAATGTTTATATTTTATGTTTTTGTGCCCATAATCATCATTGTAATGTAACCTATAATATAAAAATTTTGAATTTGTTAATATAAAGTGTAAAATATTGTTTTTATTTAGTTGCTAATGACAGATGTTGATGGGACTTTTTTTTTAAGTTCAGTTCACACTTTTCACACTCTGCATTTGTATTGTTGCCGTAATATAAATTAATGCCAATAACTTAATTCTAAAAATACATTTTTGAGGGAAGGAATACTCTTTGGGCAGACCAAACCTACAATACATTACGGAAAACTTTCTAAGGTTCAGGAGGGAAATCTATTGTTAATACGGATAACGTAAGTAGAATTTCTGCCTAACCGAAGGAGATGTATTCTGGTGGTTTGAGGTAAGCTATGGTAAAATTGTGTGGAGAAATACGTGATGTGTTTTTCTAGTTCCGAGTTGGAATTCACTGTGCAGCTGTTGGCTGGAAATAAACCATGGTGCATTTGTAATTGTTCGCAGAAACTGGTTTTGAACAATCTGATTTTTTTGTGTTCGATCTTGCAGCATTTATCCAAACTGGAAACAACTATAATGAGAGTGATCTAATTATGGTTTTAAATATACATAGGGCTGTGTTATATGGAAGTTTAGCTGACTTGATTATTATTGGCCTTGATGGAGAGTTTTTCTTCAGCCTGTAATATTTTGTTAGACACGTTACCGCAGACAGTATTGATAGTTTTTTCGGAGGTTAATGTTCCTGAGGAGATTCCGCCTTCGCGGTAGCCTTCCTCGTTGCGGCACCCGGACTGCCTTCGAAGTAAAGCCAACTTTAGGTTTCCAGGGCGCAAGACGCCGCCACTTCGCCACTGCGGCTAAGACGGGAATAAAAAGTTGGAACAACAGAACAATGGAGAGCAGTTTATCTGTTCTTTGGTGACTCCGAAGCACGTGAATATTGATGAGGCGTATCGCTTCTTTTTGCGTCGCAATATCGTCTGCAATCAGATATCAGCTCATTCCAGTTGTTCTCTCTGTGGGGTCGTGCGCGACACCGCTGCGTGGGTGCTATCGCGTGCCCGTTAGTCGGCTTATCGCCCGCACCTGCAGACTGGGAGGCGACGACGGGGGCATCTTGCGGGCGGCGGGCGGCGGGCGGCGTTGCTAAGTTGCGCAATGATCCTTGGTGCGTCGCCGTGCCGTTATAGGAATGCGACAACGCGAACGAGATATCAATGATGCAAATAATCAAGGCAGAAAATGAAAACATCCATGTCAATATTTTTTTTCCTAGGGCTTTTATCCAGCCGACAGCCGGTTGCCCTTTACGTCCCGAAGGGACGCATATTCGACCATACACTAGACAAACACTTGCGGGCTCCTCTGATCTGGGGTCAGCAGAACGCGAGGCCCTCCGCGACAACACACACAAAGTCAAGGGACAAACAGCCATGACCAAGGCGGGACTCGAACCCGCGACCCTTCGGACCGAAGCGCTGAGTCCGTACTCGCTCTTAGCCACCTCGGCCATCCAGGTCGGCCCATGTCAATATTACATCGTCCAAAAATCGTCCGATGTTTCAGATACTGTTTGAGTAGCATCTAACAATACCGTTGAACGGGAGGATTGAATTTGACGGTGAATGTGTATACTAACTTATAATTGAATGACGTTATTAAATTATAACTGACAAAGGGATTAAAAATATCAGAACAATTTAGAAAATGTTTACTTTCTGATTCAATAATACGAAAATATTAGAATAAACTATTGGCGAAAATTAACTTGTTTTTCCTCCTTAGTCACATTAGTCTGAAGGAACTTCAATGTCGGACTATCTGCCAATTATTATAGTTTTTACATTCTCACCTTACTACGTGCGTAGAAAAGAGAGTAATCGTCTACCGGAAGTCGGCAATTTTTCGTCAGAAAAACTCTTACTCTCGTGCTCAAAATGTAAATAAAAATTGAGATGTGAATGAAGTAGGAATACGATTACTAGCGTGCCACAGGGAGTAAGCTCCATAGTGGAAAATTGGTCGCAACATGAGCGTCATCTGGTCGCCACGAGACCTCCCTCTCTGAAATAAGGTTAAAGCGCCGCCATGGGCTTATGAACCACAAGCGGTAGGAGACACTTTTCAACCGCAATGGGGTTATGAGTCAAGAAGAAAGTTAACGGAGTGGGGGCGAGAGTCAAGGTGCCCTAGAGTACGTGTCAAACGTCTTTAGTTACGACGTTTCGTTGTCACATCTTCAGATCCAAATTCCTGGAAATCACGAATATTGTCACAAAAAATATTTTAATCAGTGTATGGAAGATACACACTGAGTACACATAGTAATGTTCTACAGAATGTAATACAACGTTAAGTTTGGATGCAGCGGTTTTGAACATAATGATACAATTACATAGAGATATAAACACACAAGAAAGGTTATCTTGACTTTTTCCTCCGCTTTAATACGTATTTCTGTATTGATAAACATTTACACATTATAGACAGGATTTGTCGTGAACTTCCAATGATATATATATATATATATATATATATATATTAAAATTTCTGCAACGGATTCTTGTGGGGAAAAATTGTGTCCAGGGTTTCATGGTAATCTTCACAAATCGAGCAGACCGGTAATATAGTTTGACAAGAGTAGCATCCGCTCGTATCAAGAAAAGAAAAGAAAAAAAAGAAAAGAAAAGGATTCTGTACTGCAAAATGTTTCGGATTTACTGAGAGATTGACGAAAAGAGGGATTGTAGAAGAAACTTTAACCAATGGGAACGCCAGCAAATATAGGAGTAATAAATTCGCTACGGAAAAAGAGCACGGTTTTATGAGGGAAATGTCACGTCTGAAATAATTAATTTACTTTTCAAATAATAGAAAAGTTTCCAATGATTCCATGAAAAATTCACTTGAAAGAAATGTACATGATCTGAATGTCTAAACTTCTCAAATTTCCTGTTCTAAACTCCCTGCCTGATAACGCTTCTCTGTATTTGCCTCCGATATAACTAAGACATGGAAGTTGGAAAGAAAAAGCATTAGAAGATGGAGTAGGACAAGATAATGACGAAAAAGATCCCTGCAGTTTCCGGACATTTGCTACGCACAGCGAGACTGATGATGACGCCAAAGCCGTCGAAAACCGGCTCTCTAAATAAGTTGACGGTTGATGAGTTGACGGAACATTATTTCTTAATGTAATTACGTCAAAAATACTGTATCAGAATTCCGACAATTGACGAAAATGGAGAAGAAAATTAACAACGGAAAATAAGTAGAAGAAAGAAATGAAAAAGACTGGGAGAAAAAGGCCACTACTGGTGCTAAAAATTGCACACACTTTCTCGTAGTAAAGGTTTCCAATTTCCTTGGTGCGGACTGGTTTTAGTCTTCACCCTATCCTCTTGCCCCTATCCTCATTGGTTTTTTCTAGTAATAAAACCAAAATATTATTTTGAGAATATTCAAGAAGAGTAAAACTTCGTTATTCATGGCAATTTTCATTCCAAATTTGGAGACAGTTTTAAGAACATTGTGTTTATGCGTTACTGTAAATGTAAAATTTGAAGCTCTTTTTCACAGATAATTTTTGAATTTTCGAAATCATCGTTTAAAGTCGTTCGGGGTACTTTAACTCGCAAATGCAATAGTGTTTTTAAATTGCTGAAAATGTGCATATTAACGGCGTGAGAAATATTTCAACAAAATTACATTTTTGTAAGTTTTGAAAAAAGAAAAGAATCCACCAAAATGATCTTCGTCACTTTTAATAGTGCAATTAGCAATACCCGTTGGAAAAAGTTGAAGAAAAAAATCGGAGCAGTTTTTGAGAAAATGGCGTTTCAGCGTTTCTGAAAGTACGGAATTTTGAGCTCATTATCACTGAAAACTGTTGAGTTTTCGAGAAACTTTATGTCACATTATTTAAAGCACATGTACTCATAAATACAATAATGTGAACAAATTGCCGTTAAAGTAAATATTGACGACGTGAGAGAATAGAGCAATATGGCGTTTATGTCATCGTTTAGAGTTCGTTTCGCAGTAACCCTGCCAAAAATTTAAAGAAATTTGGAGGCGTTTTTTAGAATATTTTGTTTTTGTTATTTTTTAAATTGCAAATATTGCACGCAATATTGCGCAAAACTAATGAAATTTTAAAAAATGTACATGACTTTCATGAAAGAACTAATTATGGACAACAAATTTCATTTCAAGGAAAAATTTATATCTTTAATTTTGTAATTGTAGAAGGACGCCGAAATTTTGCAATTTTCGAAGAATCAGAGTTAACCATGAAAATCGGACATATGCCATCTTGGTAAGTGTATTATACTCTATTTTTACAAGAAATTTACAGAAACAATTTGGAGGAGTTTTTGAGAAAAGTTTGAAAATGTCCGGGGGGCTTCATGTAAAGTACTCCCTAATTTTGACAAAAGTTTTTAAAAATCGCAGCGCCTCGAGTCGAGCCAGATCGGCCGGAGAATATACATTTTGGAAAAATCCTACGTATGGTTTAGGCGCTAGTGGTGTTCACGGACGGACGTTTTGAAAAATAAAACTTTTTCGGTATCAGTGGATACCGAAAAGTGTATTCCCGTTGAAATCTCGAAATCAATTTCCCCCCTCTTTACATAACTTTCTCTATACTACGTATATACATATGTACATATACGAGAAAGTAAAAAGAATCAAGAAAGGAGAAACATGAGGGAAAGGAAAGAGGAGAAGAAGAGCAAAGATGCAGGTGGAAGAGGGGGAAAAGGAGAGGGAGAGGGAGAAACGAAGAAGGATGGCGGAGAAGATTATTAGCTTCACTAGATGAGCAGTTTTTTGAGCTCTGTGAGAAATGTAGTTATTATTCAAATAATCGTTCTCCATTTTCACGTGTCACGAAGTCGATTCCGACATGAAAATCAGGATAAGGGGTAATAGCCAAAATCTGAACCTGATTTACCTTTGCGAATAGTTTTTATTACTAGGGAGCGAATATTTTCATACAAATTCTTGCAAAAACACTTGTTGCTACCTTCATTGATAATTCAGCTTAATGTGTACTATGAGTTCGAACACAGATTCTGCAGCTCAAGGAACCGTGCACAGATTGCACTTTTCTCCAAAGTTCGGCACACAATTTTCAACTGTTTTCGGCATTAAATAAATAAATAAATAAATAAATAAATAAAATAAAGATGGAGAGGACGAAGAAAGATGGAGAGGACGAAGAAAGATGGAGAGGAAGAAGGTGAAAGATGGAGAGGAAGAAGGTGAAAGGTGGAGAGGAAGAAGATGAAAGGTGGAGAGGAAGAAGATGAAAGGTGGAGAGGAAGAAGATGAAAGGTGGAGAGGAAGAAGATGAAAGGTGGAGAGGAAGAAGACGAAGAAGAAGAAGATGAAAGATGGAGGAGAAGATGAAGAAGGAGATGAAGGATGAAAGATGGAGAGGAAGAAGATGAAAGGTGGAGAGGAAGAAGATGAAAGGTGGAGAGGAAGAAGATGAAAGGTGGAGAGGAAGAAGATGAATGGTGGAGAGGAAGAAGATGAATGGTGGAGAGGAAGAAGATGAATGGTGGAGAGGAAGAAGATGAAAGGTGGAGAGGAAGAAGACGAAGAAGAACAGGATGAAAGATGGAGGAGAAGATGAAGAAGGAGATGAAGGATGAAAGGTGGAGGAGGAGAAGAAAGGAGTAGAAAGTAGAAATGTCGAGCTCGCAGCGTTCAAAGGCCCATGTGTCCCAGGTGGTGCCAGAGTTATGAAAGCGTGATAGCCGCGGAGCACTCAGCAGAGTTGCATTTGGTGTGGAGTGGCGAGGGGGTAGGGGGCTGGGGCGGGGGCGGGGCAGAGGGGTGGGGCGGCGTGCGCCGCGCGTGGCGAAAGCGGTGAGGCGGTGTGCGCGTTACCTAAGGTATTTGTGCGGCAGCAAAGTGAGCATTGTCCGGGTCAAAGCCCTCGTTGCGCGCACCGCGTGGTCCCCCCGCCCGGCCCTCCTTTACCTCGCCGCATCCCCACAATGCCCTTGCGCGAATCGGCGCACGCTCGTCGCCGCTATGAAGGCGTTGAAATAATTTCAACGTCTCAAACATCCAGTACCATATCATTTTCATAATCTAAGATTTTTTCAAATGTCCCCAAGCTCAAACCAACTTTTCGAGCAAATAATAGTAATCTGTGAGAAAATTCTTTTGTGGTCGTTAAAAATCAATAAGGTATTTTGTCTTATCGCAAAACTCACACTATATTAAATTCTTTTTCATTAAATGAGTATCAATTCATTAAATTATATCATTATATTTTACTTTGACTCCCAAATTTAAAAAATGTAAAATGAAATATTAAAATAAGAATAAATAAAATATGATACTCAGAATCGCCATAAACTGCAATTCAGCTTTCGCGTGGTTGTAGCAGAACGTAAGCTTCTTTTACATATTGTGTGTAAAACTTCTTTCGCTACAGCATACAATATGTGAGGAAATAATTTACTACGTATGGGAGCAAGACTTATTTTTATTTGTTTCTTTCCTTCATCTCTGTATCTATTGTGCAAGGCGCATCGAAAATTTTTCTGTGCGGAGGTCTACGCGTAGTGTCCAGCTGAAGCCTCGTACATACGCCCCCCCCCCGCTTTTGCGTGCGCTGGATATTGTTATACATGCTCTAGAGAGCTTTTGCAAACAAAAATTGAAGAAAAGGAGGACATAGAAAGGTTTACTAGTACTCGTATATATTAAATAATACTTTTAAAACACTATTTTGTGATAATTTCTACATGTAGAGGAAGCATAACTTCGGCTTATGTTCTAGCGTTACGCAGCAGTGTTATGCTTGCAAATAAGAGTGTGACTGTAAGTGAACTTAAGTTGTCCAGTGTCCACTTATGTGATGTCGTCCTTACAAGGTGGTCCTCGGGTTTGAATGTGTGTTCACTTTAATAGTGAGCATCCAAAGCGTTTACTTCGCACGAAAGAAACACCTTGAACTCCCTTTCATTGTCTTGCTATTGCGTAAAAGAAATTTCTGTGACAACTTCTTTTGCTTGGTGTCAGGAAATCGCGGATATCTACATTGAATTTATTTACGACACTACCTGCCCGCTATTCTTTTGGGGAGAGAAAGTTCCGTAAAGACCAACTGCCCCGTTACTAAACATTACAAAACGGCGCGATGACAGAGGTAGTGACATGAAACTTGTAAGACCACGAAACATCCAAAGACAGGTAGTCTTTTGTCTAGTAAACACTTTTGTTGTTGAGATTTATTTACAACATTGTGTCCTTGACCCAGTTTATATAGACGTTGCACTTGGTTGTAGCGTTTCAATCTTTTCATTTTCCATTTTGATAAACTGAGGAGAAATACAAATATTGCATCTGCCGCAAAAAATTTTAAATTTTGAAGCATAAATTTGTCAAAAAGCGTTTATTTTCTTTCAGACAATAAAATAACATTTTGTTGTATTATTTGAAGAGGTAGCCAAAATGAAATGCACGCGCAGGATTGAAATGGATAGATGTGAAAGGACTATTCTAAATTTTTAGTGATAACCCTTATTGCTAACCTACGTGCTGCGGATTAACTGCGGTTGCAGCTATTCTGCTCGGAACAAAATGTTTTGTGGGCGATCCGAAAGCTTGATTTTTCTCATCTCGTAATTGTGACATGGAATGCATTGGCAAACCACATCATATCCCATGATATAAGTTATTAATTGATTCATTAACATGTAGTAGTGTCCTGAATGCAACCAAAAGGCTGAAAATTATAGTGAATAAAGAAATCTGACCGAAAACTAGTAGTATGCTGTGCGTTGTTAAATTCAGTGATCTACCGTAGCATAATTGGAGACAATTTAGACACTTCTACGCAAGGAAAATTTAATAACTACAATGAAATTTCGGGTGTCCCAGAGTAAATGTTACAGACT
>BLKR01009396.1:0-87500 GCA_011170035.1 Teleogryllus occipitalis
TATATACGTATGTACATGAGAAAGTAAAAACGCGATGCATCCTTCGAGAACGCTGTAGGCGGGGGCGTTGCGGAAGCAAACGCGGTCGAGAGGGAGAAGTCAGGCGGCAGCACCCGACGCGACGCGATGCGATGCGAAGCGCAGCGACGGAAGGAAGCGACTGCGACTCAAGGCAGCAGGGGGGGTGGGGGTGGAAGGGGCAGAGGGCAGGCGCCCGGCCGGCCGACAGGCGCGCGGCGACGCGGAGCGGAGCGGAGCCGAGTTTCACCAGTGAAACGCTGGCGTCAGATGGCGCTTTCCCTGCGCCCGGAAGAACAGCGTCGCGACGCCCCGCTGGCGCAGCGGCCAGCCTCCGAGCCTATCTGCCTGCGCTGGCCGCGCAAGCAACCCGCGCGCCAGAAAAGCTCCGGCACGAAGTACAAGAGCGCCTTCTACAATGCGCGGCATTTCAAGCATTCAAAGTCATTCTTCTATTTTACTTCTGAACACGTGAAAGATTTTTGTTAGATATTGTGTCTTAACGTCTACATTAGCTCAGATGCAGCTAATCTAATTCACGGAATGGCTGTGGGTTGAATAATAACAATATCAATAACTCCATCGAGGGAGTACACGACCTTGTAGTAGGTGGAGCTTGAAAAACCTCATGAGCCTGAGAGCTATGTCAGCGGTAGCATAGCTACTGGTAATGCCTACCCTGCTGAATAGGTTGAACGTGACGGGTCTGACGAAGAAATATTCCATTGGAGAGCCTTGTGTTCGAGACACCTCGAACACAACCGCAACGTCTGGTAATGCCGGCTGCCCATCGGTGGCACTCCTTGGTGGGCCCTGCGGGAGGATGTCCCAAGACCACTATGGGTCGCAGTACCGGATGACAGGAAATAACGCACGGCTGGTGTGTGATCTGTGTACTCGAACTTGCTTCCTGCCACTTACCTTCAAACCAATGAGCAAAATGGATAGAACAAGAAGTGTAATGAATCTAACGTGCGTTTACCAATACCCCATATCTGCTCAGAAACTCAGCTTATGTCACCTTGTCGACATCTAGCCATCCCATGAATGTAAGTCCCACGGACCCAGAGCCAGCAGTAGCTCGACGCCATCGTCAGAGATGGACTCAGGATGAATTGAAGGAGGTGATTTAGTGCTTTTACTATGCAAAAGCGACAAATTGAGACTCAGAATAAAAGTTTACAATTGATATGGAGGGAGCAGATCCCAGATATGAGACACCCTAGATTTAAAGAAGCTAGTCAGTCAAAGATACATTCTCAGTAGTGGAAAATTCACTGCAGAAAAACTTGCTGACATTCAGAGAAATGCGGAGTGTGTTCTTAAATCGAACTATCCTCATGACGAACAGTGAGAATAATCTAATATCCCTGAAATCGATGATCCTGTTGAACGTTCATTTCTACCTAATGAAACATCCGTCAGTGGTGAAAACTCCTCTAGCTATGAATCACACGATATGCACATGATGCGAAACTTCCTTCAACGTAAGATAGAACGAGTTCGTCTACTTCCACACAAATCTCGTTCACCGCTGGAGAGAATATATGAAAATGCTAAAGCAAGGAGAGTGATAGCGAATTCTGTCTTAAATGAGGTGGTATAGGTCCCAGGTAGAGATCAAGATATTACTGAAATCACATGGTGTATGGAACTGGATCTCTGGTATTTCAAACAATTTTGGGGCCAGCCAAGAATACCGGTGTCCTACAATGAAACAGAGTAAACAACACCTTAACCCTATGGGCGAAAAGAATTATGAAACGGATAGGCGGCACTCGGCGACAAATATCACTCTTAGCCGAGGCATCCTCTAAAACAAACGCACGCCTCTAAAGTTGAACGAAAAATAATTCATGTTGAACAAAAATACTAAATTCAAAATGACATAACAAGGCTAATGGAAGCTGAGAAACTAAAAGAGAAAATACAAGCATGGACTCAACGAATTAGATGTTACAAATGTAGAGATGATTTCCGTGTACAGAATCGCATGTTTGAAACAGTCGCGAAGAGATTCTACCGCAATCTGACTTAAAAAACCGAAGGGCAATGCTGTCCCTCCTGCAAAAGAAGACGTTGAAACCTTTTTGGTCAGGAATCTGGGAGTAGCGCAGATCAGGCAACGGAGAAGCACCTTGGCTCCAATCGGAAGCCAAACTGAAGCCAGCCTGAAGCTGATGCTGTTGATGAACTTGTGGAAACAATGGAACATGTTCACGAATTCTCGAAAGAGGACATCTTCCAAAGAATTAACAACATGGAAAACTGGAAATCCTCCGGGACTGATAAAATTCAGAATTATTGGATTACGAAATTAACAGCATTGCATTATCATCTAGCAAAGGCTGTTCAAAAAATTAGAAAATCCAAAGGAACTGCCAGAATGGCTCAGACGTGGCATTACGTAGTATCTGCTACCCAAAACGACAGTTCTTTGGCGAAGAACTACAGGCCACTCACTTGTTTGTCAGTAATATACAAAGTTACAACATTCCCCTTATCTAACAAAATGTAAAGACACCTAAAGAAGAACCACCTGTTGCCAGTGGAATAGAAAGGATGTCAAAAATATTCCTATGGATGTAAGGAAATCTTGCCATTAAATAAAGTCATTTTGAATGATTTAAGGAAAGCATAACGTAATTTAAGCATGATTTGGATTGACTATCAGAAGACCTTTGACAGTGTACCACACGATTGGATTTTCAAGACACTGGCGATCAGTCGATTTCATCCTTCACTTACTGAGATTTGCCAGACTAGTTTGAAGTGGTAGAACACAGGTTACTAATACACAGCGGAAAGGAAGTGGGAGAAAAAAGTATTCAGATTAACAGGAGAATATTTCAAGAAGATTCGCTATCCTCTCTGCTCTTTTGTATTAGTTTGATTCCACTATCTAGACAGTTGACGCACACCGACTTTGGTTATAAGATCTATGGTAATGAAAGACTAGCATCACACTTTTTTTACATGGATGATCTGAAAGTGTTTGCTAAGAATGAAGCTATTCTCTCCCAGATGCTGTCGTCAATGATTTTAGTAATGACATTTCATGAAATTTGGTCAAGACAAATGAGCAAAAGACAATTTAAAACGAGGAAAAGGGACGTCAGAGATCGCTGATGTTCATAAGCACACTGTGTTTCAAGATCTGGAGTCAGGTAAAACTTACAAATATCTGGGCACTGAAGAATGTAAAGACATCACAAACGACTCAATGAAAGAGAGAATTTGCAGGGAGTATTACAGAAGAGTGAAACATATCCTGCAGTTCGCTCTGAACACCAGGAATAAAATATTTGCAATTGATAGTTTCATGGTGCATGTAGCCGAGTAGAGTTTCGGACTAGTCGAATGGAGTAAGAATTTCGAATCGTGGATCGAAAAAACAGAAAACTGCTTACAGTACATCATGTCGCCCACCCTCGATCTGATGTAGATAGACTTTATGTGTCACGTAAGGAAGGAGGGCAAATTGAAGCCTCCCGGCACAATGCAATAGTCGGGATGGGAAAGTATGTAGTCAGTCATGAACAGGGAGCGGATTTCTATGTAAATACACATTTACTAAACAAGCTTATATCAATACTAATTTGCATAATCTTTATGTTCCGCAATGTGTGGAGTTGAAAAATACTACTTTTATTTTCCATATTTTTCCATATTTGGGGTTTTGGCACATATTTGAATAAAAGTCCATATTTTTTCCATATTTCTTTAAAATCAGTCGATATAGCATATTAAGCTTAACAGAGAAATCTCATTAAATATTACTAGAAATACATCTCAACAAAAAGAGCTTAAAAATTTTCAGTAATTCCTTAAACATAAGAGCGTTTGAAAACGGAGAATTGACAATGGGAAAGTAAGTTAAGAAACTGTTAATATTTTAATTTATGTGAAGAATAGATCCACTCTCCGGCTCTGAAGTCCTGGATGAGGGGTCTGAGTGTCCCGCGAGGTGTAGGGGGGCGCGAGGAGGCGATGAATGAACAATTGGATTTGTTTGACAAATAACCTTGACATCTCGTTTCAGTATCCACACCACCCCTTCTCCTTCCCTCTGAAGCCGCTACTCGAATATCGCATGACGTCACAGACTTGGACATCAGAATTCAATTTATACAGCTTCTCATTTTTACAATCAGTCAGAATACTGTGTTGGTCCAGTTCTAATAATCTCTCTATTAACACAATGTGAAATGTCAAGAGTAGCACAATTAGCCAGTGTGAAAATAGAAGTTTCATTTCAGAATTTAAAAATGAAGGTTTATCAACTGAGAAAATGTTATTTTACCACAGTCGTTTTTTTATCACATTAAATCCATATTTAACTCCATATAGTGATAAAAATAACTACATTTATATTTACATATTTCATATATTTTTAGTCCATATAAATCCGTTCACTGATCATCAATATGACCCACTAATGAGCCTGGTCATTCAATCTGTCCGAAGAATGAGAAACAGGAATTGTAAGTGTAGTAAGAAGCATAGCGCAGAAACCTATGCAAGACACACAGAATAACAAAGGCACTGAACTTCTTACGCTGCTAAACATGAAATGTAAGACACGAAAATTATATTGTACACAATATTGTATAACCAACAAATTTAAACTAATCGCACGATAGCGGTAAACAAACCGGATATTGTTTTCTGGAATTTGGAAGAAAACCTGTCTATTTGTGCTGTTCGGTTTATCTATTTAGCGTAACGGTATGGTGAACATTTAGATACCATTGTTTGCTGGTTACTTTTTGAAATCATTGCATTTCACATTAATGATGAATTTTGTCATTTGATAAGGATATCTACTAGCTCACTTCTGTACTGCTTGGGTAAAACAACAAACTGCTTGGGTTGCAACAAAAATCGTTGAATAAAGGAGCTATTATGTATGTGGCTGCAGTGGGGTGGTCGAGGGTGCGTCGCGGGAATGGAAATAAATAACGTCGATATAACTATTTACTATTTATCTTCGTACATAGAATTCATTCCTCTTCCTTTCTAATAAATGACCAGTATAAATGCCATGACAACATCGGGTTGCTTCCGCAAGTTATGAATGTATTAGCAGCAGTACAAACATCTTAACAGTGCTACAACTACAACATTCTCGTATATTTACGTATTTAAAGTATACATTAAGAGTAAATATAATGGGTTCCTGGACCCCCCTACTTGTATATCATTAAAGTTTTCCTGAGTGCCCCTCAATTTAGTTAAAATGAATTTGTTATCAGAAATCCATCTACCACAACTCCCTCCCACATTCTCCCCCTAAACGATTTTTCTCACTAAAGTGAGAAGTGAGTCACTTCCAAGTTCTTTTAACTTGGAAAAGCTTATTGTTATCATACATACGTAGATATATTTCAACGTCTTGAAAATAAACTAAATGTGACAAATAATTCTGTCATCTTCGATTAAAAAGTTGGTAAACGTGTCAACATTACAATCCACCAGTCACCAGCATGAATCAGTTTATTTTCAAACGTGTGTTGTCAGCTGGACTTCAATCAAGTCTCATTATTTTTGTGCAAGCTCGTCAGTTCATTTACGCCCACGGAGAGAGGAAATACTTGTTTCAAACAACCGAGTCCGAAACCACAAACCAGCACTTCGGTTAGATGAATAAGAAATGGTCTGTGAAAGTCATCAGTTCACAACGCAGCTATGAAACCATTTCGAGTGCAATAAGTCGTCCGTGCCAAATTAAATGACAGGCGAAAGCTCTTGTGTCACGGCCAGATGTCAAAACGAAATCTCCAAGCGGCGCTAAAGGAAAAATATTACAATAAATATTACGAGAGATTGCACTCTCTTGTTTTTTATTCATTGGTTTTGATGGTAGGTACATATATTAGTTGTTAACTTTACATATGTATTGATTTCTTATTAAATAACTTAAAATTAACTTACAACTACTACAATGGGAGAGGAATTCCTAGTGGGATCTCTAATCAGGTTCCAATTCGGCGAATTTGATGAGAAATGAATGATAGGAGGTATTTATTTGTAATTCTGGTTTGATGGATGGAATTTTTGCCGAGTCTAAAAGGCACCAGGGAGGGGATTTGATTTAAGTTGGAGTAAAAGTTAGTGGAAAGAGAAGCTATATGATGTGATTACTGTTCGAGGTTAAATTCCTTATGAAGTTGGAGGTTGGAAACGAATCATGGGGCGTTGGCTATTGTTCTAAGGAACTGATTTTGTATTGCTTGAATTTTGTTAATGTTGGTTTTGGAGGCGTTAATCCATATTGGGCAGGCGTACAGTAGTAGAGGTCTTATGACTGTTTTGAATATTAATATGGCGGAACTGAATGGTACCGAGCTATTTCTGTGGATTAATGATTTTAGCTGCAGTAATTTTATTTTGGCTTGAATTAATTTGTTATCTATGTGTTGCTTCCAGTTAAGTTTGGTGTCTAGTTGAAGTCCGAGATATTTAACCGGTTTGTTGGGGGGTAGCCATTCTATTGTGTTATTATTCAGTGTCATAGGAGTGGGTGGAGTGTAAGGTCTTAGTGTGAATATTTTGGCGAAAGTTTTACTTGGATTTAACTGTATCTTGAGTTTGGAAGCCCAGCTATCCAACATGTGAAGGTATAATTGCATTCTAATTAGATTCATGGAAGTGTTTGAAGAGAATATGGCCGTGTCATCCGCAAATTGAGCTGTTTGAATATTATTTAAATTATCAAGATCAGCGACGTACAAGTTGAATAAGGTCGCAGAAAGTGGGGAACTTTGAGGGAATCCAGCGTTTGTTAATCTCGGATTTGAAAGGTGGTTGTTAACATTTACGGAAAATGTTCTATTGTCAAGAAAACTATTTATTGAGAGTATGTACTGTGGAGTACCAATTTTGATTAGTTTGTAGTTCAGGGCTTGATGCTATGTTCGGTCAAATTCTTTCGTAATGTCGATGAAAATCACTATGGTGTGGTGTTTTCTTTGAAAGGCTGTGAAAATGTGTTCTGTAATACGGAGTAACTGATGTTGTGTGGATATTTTTTGTGTGAATCCAAATTGTTCTATTGGTATAACTTTCGTTAGGTGGAGATGTTTGTTTAGTCTTTTTAGGATAATTTTTTCGAAAATTTTTGACAGGTTTGGTATCAAGCTTATAGCGCGGTAACTGTCGGTGAAAGCAGCGTTTTTGTTTGGTTTAGGGATGGGAATGATAATTGCATGCTTCCAAGTCAATGGGAAATAGCCGATTCTGAAGCATGAGTTGAAAATGTTATTTACAAATGCTATTGCTGGGGGTGGCAAATACTTTAGAGCTGTATTATTAATGCAATCGTGACCTGGGGATTTTTTAAAGTTCTTTTTATTGATTTCGGTCGGAGATGTGTATTGGATTTAATGGTGAGGTCCATGAATATTTTCTCTGTTTTTATTATGGTGTTGTGTTCGGGATGAAATTGTGTATTATTTAAGGTGAATATCGATGCAAAATAGTCAGCAAGTTCTTCAGATTTATATGATGCATAAGCTTTACCTGTCGTGTTTTTAAGGGAGGGTTTGTGTTTCTCTTTTTTAGTATTTTCTTGGTGAATTGCCAAAGCGAATTGTTGTTGGTGTTTAGTGAATTTAGTAGATTATGAAATTGTTGATTTTTGTGCTCTTTTATGAGTTTTTTGACTATGTTAGTGATTAGATTTAGTTCCTTCTTAAGTTCTCTAGTTTTAAGTCGGATTCACAGTCTTCTGGTTTTATTTTTTGTGATTATTGCATTTTGAATAGATTGAGGTAATTTGTTGTATGTGGTTTTGTTTGCGTTTGGTAGTATGGTGGGTTGAGATTTTTTAATAGTGGAGATAATTAGTTCATTCAAATAGTTTATTGATTGATCTATTTCAATTAGAGTTTTCAGGATCATCATTCTATGAATTGCATTTCTGATTAATGTTTGATACTTAACCCAGTTTATTTTTAAAGTATTTATTTTAGGGGCAGGGACGTGTTGAGGGGTTAATTGTTAGGTAGTCATTAATACCGGAATGTGATCTGAGTCTAGTTCAAAAATTGTTGAAATGTGAAATTTTATTTTTGTGTTGGTTATGGCTAAATCAAGGATATCCGGTTTGCGCAGACAGTCGAATTGATAATATTCGGGAGGAGATAAAACTTTTACTTAAATTGATTAATTATATTCGCTAAGATTTTGCCATCGTGATTATTGGTTTGGCAGCCCCAGCTTGTATGTTTGGCGTTGAGGACACCTAGCAATAGGACATTTTCCGAGGGCCGTAAGAAATTTTGTAGGTTTGCGTTTTGGATTTTAGTACTTGGTGGCTTGTATACTGATATTATTTTCCATAACTGATTGTTTATGTTTATATTAATTGCGATGGCTTCAATGCTGGGGGAGTCGGGAAGATTAGAATGGTAAGTGATGGCATTTATAATTGTGTTGATTATCGGGTTGCTGGCGTGAGGGTCTGGCGATTGAGAATTCGGTGGGAGAGTTTTGGGTTGATTTTTGGAGTTTGAAATATGGTTGAAGTTCGGAATTTCGTTGGTTTGAGGCAATGGTGGGAATTGTTGATTAAGGTTGATTTGCGAGGATTGACCAGTTAAGGATTGGTTTACATTACTATTATCATTGGGGTTTTGGTTTTTCTTTCACTTATCTCTTTAAAGTATAAACAGTTCTGGTTCCTAATGTCCGGCCCGTGGTTTCCTTTACAGATAGCACACGTCGGAGTTTCGTTCTTCTTGGGAAACTTTACTGAATAATGATTGCCCGCACAGAACGTGCAGTTCATAACGTGATTACAGTTATTTTGTGTGAGTCCGAAATCCAAACATCTTTGGCATTGCAAGGGGCCTTTCGGTTTTTTACGTCTTTCTACCTTCACTCGATGGTTACATATTTGATCTATTGATAGTATGATATCAATTGGTTCGGTTCCGTTAAATTCGGCGACTACAGGAATGGAGTTGCCGTCCTTTTGGAGCTTAGTAACTTTCAGAATTGAAGGGTACCGTTGTTTTAAGTCTAATGCTATTTCGAATACTGTTATTAATTGATGCAGATTCTTAAAAACCAATGAAATTTTTTTGTTTGAAGGATCTTTGAATGAATGAAAGCTCCTTTGTTTTTGATTGGGTATTTAACAATATTACGGAAGTCTGTTTATGTTTTAGCACTGATCTTGACTTTGTCATATTTAACATCTGATATGAAATAACTTGAAACTTTATGCTCAAGTTCCTTGGTGAAATTATTAATGTTTGTTATATTAGACACATATATTGGAGGAATTTTATCTGTTTGAGACAAATTATCGTTTGGAAGATTGTTTAGGTAAGCAAATCTCGTGTCCTCGATTTCATCATTGATTTTTCCTAATTCACTAAATCTGTTGTCGGTAGGCACATTATATTTATTTATTTATTTAGTCAAAAACTGTATCTGACATATGGGGGGAGAAAATCATCTGCGCACGATTTCTTGAGTTTCAGAATCCCTTCCCAACAATTTAACTACTAATAGTTGAAAGATGAAAAATAATAGTAATTAATTATAATAATAATAATAATAATAATAATAATAATAATAATAATAATAATAATAATAATAAATTAAAAAAGCGAGAGATTAACATTTCAAAATCTAGATATTTTCGTTGCCGAATTGTAGAAAATTTATTTTTAACGGTAAACGAACGAACAAAATTGATTTTTCTGTATTGTTAACAAAATAGAAACTCACCCTTAGCTCTACTACCACTACAAGCAAACGGAAAGCTCAACAAAACGTGCGCATAGTGAAGCTACATTTACGTCCAGAAGCAAACCAAGGAACCATCTCAGCATGTGCTTAATGGATCAGGGAAACTGGACAAAAACCCGATCGAGATGGGGGTCACTGACCCGGAAAATGAAGTACATTTCTTGTTACAGGGATATTAAGTCTTTTCTAAAAATTATACAATACAAATGTAAACTAATTCATTATACTATACCATTGTTTTGTTAAAGTAAACATTATTTTTCTTTTAGACGATCACTATGGTCTCTAATTGAATAGAAACAGTTTTGCAGCAGAAAAGATTTTACTTTTATCTTCAATTTGTGTACCAATTTTAATTGTTTAACTTCATCTGGCAAATGCGTTGTAAAGTAACGTACATATATTTTATGTGGATTTCTTGTAGTGAGCTGTTGATACTGACACTTGATGAACAAGATTTCTACGTCGTGTTGTAACTATAAATATCAGTATTACATTAAAATCAGGGACCGAAAAGGTATTGAATACCGGTAAAAAATACCGGTATTTTTCCATACCTTTTTCAAATACCTTTATTCTTTTATACCGGTAAAATACCTCTATAGGACGTATATACCGGTATGGACGTCCATAAAGGTTATACCGGTATTATACCGATATTTTCAATGAAGAAATATAGCTTACCATCCATACATGTTGAAAAAATAGGTTACTTTAGTTAATAATATCTCACAAAATGTTTATTAATCAAATATCATTTCATAATTGTTATTTATTGTTTAAATTATTATATATTTAAAACAACTGTATTAAATTCTATTCTTATTATTGTAAATGCTTTGTGTTCGGGCGTTTACGTTTTGCATACGTTGTACGAAGTAGGGTCAAAAAGTACCCGGAATTGGTTATTAAAAATTTATTAAAAATATTTATAACATTCTTACATTATTTCCCTTCAAAATACTCTCCTCCTGCATCTACACATTTATTCCACCGTTCATATAATTGTTGGAAACACTCTTGAAAGCCGTTTTTTGAAAGTTCCTTCAGCCGCTCCGTCGCATTTTCAATCACCTCTGACGAATCAGCAAAACGATGTCCCTTCAATGCCATTTTTAACCTTGGAAACAGGTAGAAATCTGGTGGTGCGAGATCGGGAGAATATGGTGGATGTTCCAGAGTGGTAACATTATTCTTGGCAAGGTATTGTTTCACCATTAGGGATCGATGTGCTGGGGCATTGTCGTGCAACAAACACCAGTCATTCTCTGCCCATTTTTCAGGTCGTTTTCGTCGAATTGCATCTCGTAGCCGTTTTAAGATCTCTGTGTACAATTCTTTATTTACTGTTGTCCCTTCAGGAATAAATTCATAATGAATCACTCCACGGTAATCAAAAAACACCTCCAACATCACCTTACCCCGGCTTCTGTCCAAGCGAAATTTTTGTTTTCTTGGTGAAGTTTTTGACTTCCATTCAGCGGACTGCCGTTTCGTCTGAGGGTCGTAAAGAAAGCACCATGTCTCATCACCTGTAACAATTTTGCGCAGGAAGCTGTCATCTGCATCAGCCATTTCAATCAAGTCCCTGGACATGGTCACTCTCCTTTCCTTTTGCTCAGGGGATAACATTTTTGGAACAATGTGCAAGCAAACACGATGCATGTTCAAATCATTATGAAGAATGCTGCGAACACTCCCATGCGAAATACCAACTTCAGAGGCAATAGTATTGATGGTTGTTCGCCTGTCCGCACGCACAATTTGTCGAACGCGCTCAACATTTTCATCTGTAGTGGAAGTGGAAGGCCGCCCAGTGCGAACGTCATCTTCAATTGTTGTGCGACCGTCGCGAAAACGCTTATGCCACTCGTAAACTGCTGTTTTCTTCATCGCAGAATTTCCGTATGCTTTTTCTAGCATCTCAAGAGTCTCCGAGGGTGATTTCTCCAGCAACACACAGAATTTAATATTGCCACGCTGCTCTAATGACGACATTGCACAATCCGACGAAAGAAAGAAACTACGATCTACAATATTAAACACCGAACGCACGGAACCAACTACAACTGCCTGCTAACCTCAAAAGCACATTCACTACCAGTTATGCCAACCTCACAAACAAAAATTTCCCTTTCAGCTAACGAATACTTGACTGTAAGCGACCATTCCGGGAACTTTTTGACCCTACGTCGTATGTATTGAAAACCTCCCTTAATTTAAACTTCGGAAAAGTTGAAATATGAAATAATAATTATTGATACCATTGAAGAGAACCTTTTCTTACTTAGTGTCCTTCATCGAGCTATCTACCATCTGACCTGAGAGATGACCTAAGCCTGTCTTTGTATTTCGCACATGGAGAGGCTGTCAACGTATGCGCCGTGCCGTAGGCGTAGGACCGTTTCTTCCCTCCCCGACCCCTCCTTCGGCGAACTGAGGAAGCGTTGACACCTTGAGATAATCACGAACACTCAGGCTTTCAGGCCCAGTTTTGTTATTGTTAAAAAATGATTTCCTTTTACTTCATTTCACAATTAAATCTTAATTATACATTAATAAATAGGGCTAAAATAAAATGTTATTTTCCTAGTTTATATTAAGGGTTTAATATATTTTGACATTAACTGCAAATACTGAGAAAATTTGTAATAAAAGTAAATTATTATGTTATTATTACTATTATTATTTATTATTATTACTATTATTATTAGCTATTAACATTGCATATGTGCAAGGGTTCCCTTCTACGCGGGTAGCTTACATTGTAAAATGCACCTGGAGGAGCCCACTTCGAGAAGAGTGTTCCTTCCTTAATAATAAAAAATATATACTAACATTATTAATTAATAAAAATAGTTTATTAATATTAACATTTTTACTTTTTAATTAAAATTAACATTTAATTTAAATAAATTTATAAATTAACAAACAAAATAATAAATTAATTTACACAAATTGAATGCAAACATTTAAAATTAATTAGTATTAATATTTTAAAATATTTATTAAAATTAATTAATATTATATAGTTCTATTAATATTTTTTCTTAATGAAATTTCTTAAATAATACATGGATGTAAATTAAACATGCTTCAATCATTACTTTTGAATTAAACATAACACTTCTGTTTCCTCGCCTAAGAATAGTTAATGTCTATTAGCGTTCAAAGTCAATTTTTAATATTGTTTTAGTTATAATTTATATATATAGTTATTAATTATGGTGCAGAATAAGGAAACTGGACCAACTGAAAAATTTGTTTTCGGGAATGTTAGTGACACGATCAAATTTAAGCAAATAATCGTATTTAGTGATAAACACAGTCGTCCAAGAAGGAAGTTTGGTATGCGTGGGAAGACTCATTTATGGATAAGAAGACACGTTTCTCCATTTTTTATCGCTACTAGAAAGGGCAAGATTTATACGGATAAATTTTCAACACTATCACGTGTCGCCAAGCTCTGCGCCCGGACGTGAGGTCCAAGGTCAGCGAACGAGCTCGTGTTGATGTCTGCGAAAGACCGTTGGCTGGTCCCTCCGTCTGACGACAGAACTCGACTTCCCAGTCAACTGCAGAACTCGACCTAGCTAGAATATGTGTCGAAAATCCGCCACCCTCGGGACTCGAACCCTAGGACCTCCCTGTCAGAAACTCTGCCGTGTAAATAGTTGTTTCCTCTGAGCCATCTCAGCGGAAAAAATCACAATGAATTTCCCCCAAATACCTGTATGATTCTACTGAAATACCGGTATTTTCATAAGAAAATACCGGTATTTTGATGAGAGAATACCGGTAAAATACCTCTAAAAATACCGGTATTTGACGTCTTATACCGGTATTTTTAAAGGTATTTTGAATAAAGGTATAATAGAGGTAAAGGTATTTATATACCAGTATAAACACCTTTACCGCTATTATTTCGGTATTCGGTCCCTGATTAAAATATGTTCCCACCGTTAAGTAAGACATTTTTGACAAATACTACAGATTCGTAAATAAATAGGCAAGGCAATGGTTAGATTCCAAACTCAATAAAAAAAGAGACTTGCAGGGATCACGTGGATGGCATTTTTTCATTATTCGGATAATTTTCTTTTGCAGTCTAAATTTCTGGGCACTAAAGGATGCGCTTCCCCAAAATATTATGCCATATCTCAGGTGGGAATGTACATTTGCAAAATACACGCAACGAGCTGCGTGAAGGCTGACAGAATTAGAAAGAACTCTGAATTTATAACATAATTAGCTTAATTTAGCGTTTAATTCTGTTATATGTACATTCCATTTGAGGTTTGATTGAATTGAGAGACCTAGAAATTTTGTTACCTTAACATCAGCTAATTGCATATTGTTCATTTTCAAAGGAGCATACGGTTGCCGATTTGAAACGCAAAATTGCATTGAGACAGTTTTTCCTTCGTTAAATTTTAATTTGTTATTACAAAACCAATTTGAAACTTCTGAAATTGTACTATTTGTTTCTTTTTTGCAAAGAACATTTGTGTCATCGGCAAACATAACTGTTCTTCCATTTTTAATAGATAAGGGCATATCGTTTACGTACAACAGAAAGATAGGACCTAAGATCGAACCTTGTGGGACCCCATGTTAAATTGCAAAGAATTTGAAAGATAAGTAAATAATATAAATAATATTCAAGTTCACTTGACAATTCGGCTGGATCACTAGATTTGTTGGGATCTACACTCAATTTTTTGTTTTCGTGAGAGTTTGAGGCATCACCGACTGACCTTTTTCTGGTGAGGGAGGTTGCCGTTGAAGGGTAGGTTTGACCGTTGGTCGCGTTTACTGTTGAGTTGCCAACCTCGAGATTCACTTCAGGGTTGTGCTGCATCAGGGCTGCGTCTGTGATGAAATCCATATCTTCACTAGATGGTAACATTTCCGGGTTTTGAAGAACTTCGTCTGTGAAAGTGGTGTCGAATCCACCGTTGTTTAGGGTTAAAAGAGCACTGCTTATTGCATGCCCTGTTGATGATTTGATATCGAATGACATTCACTTATCACACGATATCATTTAAGTTGTCACTGCAACTTCGAAGTTCACTCACTACGGGATACTAGTTATCTGACGAACTGCGGGAACTCCGCTTACTAGGTCCGCACGGCTCGGAGTCGAGCACTAGAATGCACTCTCTTGTACAGAATTAAAGTGCGTCAAATCGACTGCATGTGCTTTAAAAAAACGAGATGTCAACAAATAATATTATGAAATTCTTCTTTTTGACATTTTGGATGGCCTCGTCACTTACATTTCTGACACGACCAGGAAAACAACACTAGATATCTCGGAGCCGAAGCCTTAAAGGATAATTCTGTCTGAACTGAGATATCAATCACCTGATCGTATCAAACACGTATTTTTTATACGAATATACAAAGATAATCCACCGGGAGCGGTAGCTCAGTGCATCAACTGATGCCACTGCAGCGCCTCTGACCGGGAGGTCCTAGGTTCGAGTCCTGACGGCGGCACGATTTTCGACACTAGCTTTCCAGCTAGGTCGAATTGAGTCGCTGTCTGGAGGAGAATTCTAGCGGCCGGCTGCTCTGATCGGTAGTTTTCCGTGGTTTCTCCGATCAACACCAGGCAAATGCCGGAGCAGAACCCTAACAAACGGGCCACGGACCGCGTGCGATCTGTCCTTCCTCTTCCTTGTCCTATCCTCTCCCCTTACACACTCACTTACACTAACATGCACTACACTACCACATATTCCGGGAGATCGGTTGGGAGCTTAGAGCTTGTCCCGGCTGGGGCGGTGCCCGCTGGTGGGAGAGTCCTGGTTAGAGGGAAACCCCACTAGCCGACGGTAGGTGGGCGCCGGATCTCGCCATCCAGCGGGGGAAGATCACCGCCATCTCCCGCGAAAAAAACATGCACTACACTAACGGGACTAATGACCAAAGCCGTTGACGCGCCAGGAAACACGAAAAAATCAATCAAAATGAGGATAATCCCAAAATTAAGGTCTTTAATAGGCTGAGGTTGACGGGAAACTATTAATGCAGCTGTTCGTAATATTGTTGGGTTTATTCCCCACTCCCAAACAAGCCTATGCGCACCTCCCTGAGACACCCACTCTTCACTTGGCAGCCGGTTGTGATGGCGCTCGCTTTCGACGCTACCACCAAGTGCGAAGTTCGCATAGTGATTCGGTTTTTGAATATAAAACGAATTAAATTGTTGAAATTTATCGCCAGTTTTCAATACGCTTATAAGCAATAAGAATATATTACCTACACAAGATCTTCCTGCCCGAAAACCACTTTGTTCGTCAACTTCATTAAACCTTTCCTGTCTTCGAGTCAAAATCCATCCATCCAGTCTAACCATAGTAGCTATTACACTAATGCATCAATAGTTTAAATAATAATTCCTGTTAGACACCAATATTTTATTTAAACGCTAACGTCTCCATTAACGGCGGCATTTGGTCGATTTTCAGGATATTCTTAATTTCGAGGAAAATACAACGTCCGGTCGCCAACAATAGGGAGTTTTAGCGCCAAGATAAGTAAGTAGTAAGATGACATCCGTAAACTCTGAACACGTGCGACGCTGCATTTTCGCAAGGAGCAACGTTCAGATGAGCTTTAGCGATTGCGATATTGCATTACAACAAAAGATACAGTTCTAGTTTTGAACATACAAGGATCATATTATACTGGGAATAGCTCTAAGCTCCCGACTGGTCTCCCGATATGTGACAGTGTAGAGCGTGTAAGGTACGTAAGGGAAGAGAGGAGCACAAGGGGAAGGAAAGATCGCACGCGGGCCGTGGCCCGTATGTTAGGATTCTGCTCCAGCATCCTCCTGGAATTGATCAAAGAAAACTGAAAACTGCCTATCAGAGCAGTCGGCCGCTAGAATTATCGAGACAAGGCTGAATTCGAACTAGCTATCCAGTTAGTAACGAGAATCCGCCACTTCGGGTCTCGTTGCCTAGCACCTCCCGGCCAGAGTCGCTGCACAGAAGCGGCAATGTTGGCTCTGAGCTAAACTCAGCCGGTAAAAGTCGTTCGGGACGGCGCGGCGCGGCGCGACGAGACAAGACAAGACAGCATCGCGTCGCGCGCCGCAGATTCCAATCGTCCGTCGCCGCCGTCACCGCAGCCGCCGCCCCTCGCGCAACCTTCGACCTTCGCGCGTCGCTGCGAGCGCAGGTGCTCTGGCCGCTGGAGAGCGGGGCGCCCGCGGCGCGGCGCGGCGCGGTGACCGGATTCCGTCTTCGCGAAGGCGGTTTTGTGAGAGAGCGAGGCACCTCGCCCGCCCTTATTCAGGCGCAATTGTTGCAGCAGGAAAAGCAGCGAGGCGATGAAGTTTTCATTAAGTTTTGATTAAAGATAACAGATTTTTATTAAAGAACGCTTCTTCGAAAGAAAAAAAAAAAAAAAAAAAGTTTGATTAAAATAGTTAATTTCACCTAACCCAATTGTTTTTTACGGTTGAACTGCAACTCTAAATTATTTACGAAATAACTATCGTAATGCATTTTACTACAATATAAGAATGAAGAATTGAAAAAAGACGTTACAAAAGGAATTTTGTATGTTTTAATCACTTTAAATCATTCCAATGAACTATAGTTTTCGTTTAGGTTTGGCATTATTCATCTTGAGAAATGTGACAGACTGATGTTGCTAGTAGTTAAAAGAGGTCATTTATTAATTATTAGTCGATTGTGATCTCATAATTCTTACAACAAAACTTATCGCAATTTCTTGAAGTTGGACTTTAGATAATGTAAGTGAATAAAAATATACTTAGAATTTTAGTTTGCCTTATTCGTGGTACTTTCAGCTTCACAAATTATTTTGATTTTCTTCCCAATATCATTCTACCCTTCCAACGCTCCTGTTCAAATCCACACACCCCTCTTGAAATAAGCATGAGTTTAGCTCAGAGCCAGCATTGCCGTTGTCTCTGCAGCAACTCTGACGGTGAGGTAGTAGGGTTCGAATCCCGACGGTTTCGGATTTCCGACACTAGCTAAATAGCTAGGTTGAATTCAGCTGCTGTATGAAGGAAAATTCTAACAGCAGCTGCTCTGGTCGGCAATTTTTCCGATTTTTTCTCCGACCAACACCAGGTTAATGGGGGATTGGTATCCTCACAAATGCGAGTGATCTTTCTTTCCTGTTCCTTATCCTTTCTTTCGATCTTTCTGTCCTCTTCTTTCCCCTTCCTTATCAATATCCTAACCCTTACACACACACACACACACACACACACACACACACACACACACACACACACACACACACACACACACACACACATGCACTACACTACCACACATGCCAGGAGACCAATCTGGAACTTGGAGCTTGTTCCGGCAGGGGCAGTGCCCCGCTGGGGTAGATACCTAGAGGAGGAAATCCGCAGGTCGGCGCCAGCTCTCACCCTCCAGCGGAGGAGGAACACCGCCGCCTGCGCGGCAAAACATTCACTCCACTGCCGCGACTAACAACCACAGCAGTTGACGCGCCTGGCAATCTCAATCAATGGAATGGCCTCCGCCTCCGAGGGATTTCGAGCGCGCGAGGTCCAGGCGCCGTTCGACCCCCGGCGCCCCGCCCCTGGCCGCTTTCACGAAACGCCTTAACTGATTTCATTATGTAAATTGCCGTAAGCTCCCGGAATACGAGGGTTCATTAGGGGGAGGAGGGATGTGGAGGCAAGCACGATGAGAGCGCGCGGCTGCGTATCTCAACGCAGCGCACCTGAAGCGGCGGTCCAGGTTGGTCATCGCGACTAATACGGACGGATCAGGCCATGCACTTAACAACTCTCAAAGAGGTTTTATCGCAATGTCTATCTTGTTATGTTTCAAATGTTCGTTGTAGGTGCATTCTTGAGTCCCTCTCTAGTACTAGAGGAGAAACCGGATTTCGGAGAATTTAGGAACAGCAAGATACATGAAACGATATCAGTAAAATATTCGAGCGTTTGTTTGGAACGGGGCTCAATAAATTACTCGTAACAGGAGACTTTCTAGCTCTGTGATCTGTAAAGACATTCTTAAGGTAGACCACCGTTAAAGCCCACTCATAAAGAGGAATAACTAGTGGGTTACGATATATTTTTAGAGTTGGTAACACAAAAACGAGCTTTCCCTCTCATTTCTGGACAACGCAATTTAGGGGTAAACCCTAATTAGTTTCTAAATTCCTGGTATTTTGAGGTTAAAATCAAGGGGTTTAGCTATTAGACTCGAAATAATGAAGCGCCCCCCCCCTCTCCCTCTCTCTCATCGTTACCACCTCCAGGTCCACACCCCACGCGCTACACCGTGAGATGTTGCCCCAAGCAGAATCCGCGCCGAATCAAGGCCCTTTTGAAAGAGACGAAAGAGACGAATGAGACGAATAAGCGAGAGCATTTTCCTCGCCGCTCAAAACCGACGTCGCTAGAAATCGAAAGTGAATCATGTTTTGTAATGTAACACATGATAAGAGATGTCAATTTCACATTGGTTACTCATATTGACAGGTGTCTAAAATTAATCTGGACAGTTATTAATGGAAGAACAACAAAAGTACGTTCTTACAATATAACGAACAAGAGTTACAATGCTTTTTCTGCATTTAGATTCGGTACTAAGCCAAAATACATCTACTGGAGAGTTTGTTTTCAAAAAATGATTGTTTGTAGGAAACATTTGAATTTCGGCAAATCCGACATATAATTCTATTCCGTGCAAACTGGTCTAAAGTCGCAACAAAACAATTGGACAGGTAATGCTGTTTGGCTAGTCAGCGAATGGGCGGTCCTCGGCACACACCCGCCGGAAGGGCGGAAGCGCCCGTCGGATCGGGGCGGCAGCGTGACGGCCACCAATTAGCGGGGGCGGGGGCGGGGAGAGGCTCAGTACCGGAAACAGAGCGTCCGCGCTGCCCCGCTTGTGCGGCGCGCGGATCCAGGACAGACGCCGACCACTTTCGATGCCCCGCGCCCTGGCGCCCCGGGTCAACAGGTGCTGGCCCGCACCCCTCCCGATGACAGCCCGCGTTGTGCACCAACCTGTGAAACGACGACTGCCGCTGGAGGTGGGTGGCACGCTCCGAGATCGCGCTGACACTGTTGTCGTGGTTACTGGATCCTCCACTGATCACACTGAACTTTCAAAATCGTTGCACACACTCGTTTATTAATCACAGAGACACTCGAAGAAGAGTTGATATTTGAATCGCGCACTACTAACAGTGTTATTTTACCGCCCGTTTCACTCACTCCATGCGTTTGCACGGGCCGCGCGCCGTCCAAGCAGAGCAACAGGCGGCGCGGGCAGGCGCGTTCCTCCCGGAGGCGTTGCGCAGATTGCAGTGCGACGCTGCCGAGGCGGACGAAGCGCCCGCTAGGTACCAGCACCGTCGCGCGAGCGCCACCTACCCGCAAACACGAATGATTTCACGTGGGTTAGTTTGCGAGTTTGACGCGTTGTACCGCCACCTGGATGTTCCAGAATGGCTATTTTGTAAACAAATAATACGAACCAACTTTAAGTGATCATGAAAAAGTTAATGGTTGCCCCGACGATTGCACCTTGCTCTAGATCTTGATACGTACGTAGTAGGCTGGTAGCTGTAACTTAACAAACAATTCTACACTCTTCCAAATATGTTTGCAGGTATAAAAAATTACATTGTCACAATTTTGGGGAACAAAATTGGGACATTTTTTTATTTTCAGATACCATTTTCATTACCGCTCTTTCAAATTAGAATAACAGGTGAATTTGGTAATATTAACATTTCCCATCGGAGTGAAGTACAAATTATACAATCAGGTAATAATAAATTTTCACTTTGTTTATGAGAATGAAAATGGGTTTATTAAAAACAATATTAATTTAAATATTAAGAATGTAACTACATTAAGAATGGAAGAGGAATTTTATTAAAATTAAAGCCCATTTCTACGTATTTTAAAAAACCCTCTTACAATTTAAATGTTAATACTAAATGTATTTTGTAGTATATGATCAATAATCCTCAAAAATGCATTGAAGCCACCTCTCTAAATTTTCATACAAAATGTAAATAAATGTATCTTAAAAATGCAATAAAACAATTGGAAATAATAAATTTATTGTAATTATTAATTGTAGTTTTTATATCAGTCCTGACATTTCATTTAAACTCAAAGTATATTTCCTCCTCTTCAAGTAAAAATCTACCAAATTTATTGTCTCTCCAATAGTTCATACTCTCTCACAATGAAAGCTGTTTTTGAAAGGTCCCTTTTTGTTTTCAAAAATTTCATGATTTATTTCTATCCCTTATGCCTTTCCTATTTCAAAACTTCTTTACTTCATGGTTGATATACCACATTTTAAAATATATTTCTGCTTAGTTCTTCTTACTGAAACTTTTAACGCTGCTGTATCTTCACAAGTAGCATTCATTCAATGTATTTCTTTGGTTATTACAATTGGTTAACTGCTTCAGAACTTGTTTCCCCACTAAAATATTAAAAGGCATTGGTTCATCCCCTAAAAAGGTCATTATTTATTTGGGTTGATCCTTAACATACACATCTGCAATTTTGTCGAATGCAAAATTCGTAGTACAGTTTTGCAGCCATAACTTCAGTAATGAATTATTATTTGGTAGCAAAATAATATTTTAAAATATTTCCCGCTCTTATAACTGTGACCAGCATTATACTTCTAATCTCTCAGCATTTCATTTATGTACAATTTAAAAAATTATGTTTATCGTTACTCCTTTAATTTCTTAGATTTTATTATTTTGAACAAGGGCTCATTAAATAATCATGTACAATTTAATAATTTGTTTGAAACGATCAAGTATTCCATGTTCACTTTAAATTTTTTGACATAGTGGATATCCAATTTTGTTCAAGAGCTTGTTCACAATCATTGAAGGTTATGAAAGTTTCAAATTTATATTCATTCTTTATTAACATAGATACATTACGTACTACATTAATGTAAGCAAATCACTATTTTGATTTTTGATGTATCATGCTTGAACACGTTACAGAAAAAATAAGACAACTGAAATTTTGAATAGATTATATGGAATATACATTAGGTATTCAACCTCTCCCTGTTGTAATATTCTACCTTTTAGCTGGCTAGTATTCTATAATGATAGCTACATGCAATACATGCTTTGTATAACCATAACCTGCTAGAGTGCATGTTAGTGGGCTATGGTAATACAATGGTTCAACTCACCTTTAATGATGTCTGGTTTTCAAAGAAATAAAAATAAATAACTATTTTATTAAAATAATAAAATTTCATTTGATATGCAAAATATATTGTAAGGAAATTCATCATTCACAAGATTTTTACTTTAAGTATTTAAAATAAATAGTCTGGCAGAAAGTAAAGATGTTTACAAAATTCTTGTAGGACATCCATCTAGAAATAATAAAAAAAAACAATTTTCCATTGATTTCATTTTTGTTTGAAATCTTACTGCATTGCATACTTTTAACTAAATACTTCTACAATATTAATTAGAAATACAATTGTTAATTGCATTTATGGAAATACATCTAGTATGATAACTTGCAAATCTGAAGTGTTGGTGCATGGTCATGATAAACAATTGTTTTATATACCATTGAAGGCTTTCACATCCAGAGTGAATGTCTGAGAAAGTTTCCGCGCTGATTATGTCATGGACCAGTTGGTGTTAAAGGGTCAAATCTTTTGCCCATGAAGGACATACTCGGTGACAGCAGGATTGCGGGTGCAGTATCCAGGGTGGCCAGTTGCCAGCCAGCTGCTGCCCCGGATAATATGCTCGCGACCCTGCTGCCACTGAGGATGTCCATTGTAGTCATGGACGAAATGTTTGACCCTTCAATGCCAACTGGACCAGCCTGGAAAATTTATCTTATAATTATTGTTTTCATGACCTTACAGTTGTTTATCATGGACTAAAAAATTCTAGTTGAAGGTTTTTGTGTATTAATACTGAATCCATTAAGCATCATTTAAAATTTTGTTTTAATTTAATTATGTACCAAGTGACTTTCTCCTAAATAAAATTCTGAAAAACAGCATCAATAATTAGCAAGCAAAGATGATGAAGTGGATTAGCCATCTTGTGTCCAATTTCATGACTAGAAAGTACTAATGTCTTGGAAGCCATTAAAAATTTCATTGCTCATTTACACAATACAGCACATGAACTTTTACCATTCCAAAAGATTGAAACTGAAGTAGAAACTTTAATGCCATACTTTTTTTTCATGAATTTGAAACAATGTGGACTTGGAATGATACAAACTCAACAACGGGCCAAATTCTACTTTTTGTAATAATAGCAATTCCATATACATTTCATAGGTAATAAAATTATAATTTTTTTATACAGTCATTTGTATTCATAGGTTTGGTTCATCAATTGCAATCTTGTTTGTACTAAACTCTGATGTATCTAATTCTTGATTGAAGGCCATAAATTTAACACATTTTCTTTTGGTTTACCATTGATACCTATAAGTATTGAAATGGGCCATTTGTTCCCAGTGATTATATATTCAATCTCAAAACTAGCTGATATAATTTTTGGGCATTTTATAGAAATTATGAGAAGAATTATCGTCCTCCATCTGCCGTTTTGCACAAACAAGAATCATAATAATAATAATAATAGTAATAATAAAATTAGTAAGAATAATGGGTATGAATTTAAATATGGGATATCAAGGGTAAAAAAAGAAGACTGCAATGGGACTAAGCAATTAAATAAAAATACAGCATTTAAATAAGTTCATTCATATATTTACATTTATATAATAATAAATTTGTAAAACAATTTTGAGTTTTTAAGAATGAAATATAATGTTTCTCTTCAACTATTACCACTACTCTCAGATTTGATACAAAGGTACTGATGTCTGGTACAGAAGGTCACTTTTAGGCTTCATTTTGTTTTTTCATTTTTTTCAGTTATTATTATGAACTTTGGTTTCTCCTCCAGAATATTTTGTTTCATCTCATGCCTAGTACTTGTAACACCCCCTCGAAGGCTTGGCTAAAGGCTTATACAACTTTTTTTTAATGTTTTTATGATGCAAATACAAAATTTTTCATACTCTCTCACACTCATCAGTCTTCCTCTAAATACATTCAAGGGTCCACCATGGCCAAGAAGAAAAGTACAGATGAGAGTATATAGTTCATGGTACTTGACTTGACTAAATTTTGAGCTCCTAGTACACAATGTAAAAATGGTTATGAAATAACCAGCATGACTAAAGATAGTCTTGACCCAGCACCTTGTCACCAGCACAATAAAATATAAAAGATTGAAATAGATTTCATGTATATGATCCAAAGGAATAGAAAAATGTAAAAGTTCATCAAACAAAATAAAATGCAAACATTTCAGTGTATCTGTAACAAGCAAATACAATAAACTCAAAGCTTGCTTTAGAACTACTTTCTTGGAAAAAGAGTGTGGACCAGCTATTCTGCTGAATGAAGCACAGCAGATAAATTCTCTGGATCCTGTGCCTTTTGATCCCTTCTTTTGCTTCAGAATATGCATCATTTGAAAATAAATAAAAACCTTCAACAGATCATAATCGTGTGTGTGTGTCTATATAATGCAACACATTTAAATCACACATTCAGAATTTCAACACCTTAAGAAACTGTGGTCAGAGACAAACCAAGAAGGGTCAAATTTGCTCCATCTCTACCCTTGAGCAGAAAAGACACTGAATAGTGGTCCCCCACAGAACAATCAAGATGGCAGCTCTGTTGTACAGCTTGCAACAATTAACATCATTATTAGAACAATAAAATAAATATGTGAGACAAGTCAAAATAAATAAAATAAGTTGGCTGAATGCCAACTTACATTAATTACTACTGTACAGCAGGAACCTTGCCACCTTCAACACATAGCCAAGCCTCCGACCCCATCTAGCCACAGTTCCACATCTTGCACAAAAAATGTGGCTGCTGCAAATTATTGGAACGGAACCAATCGGATGAAGACAAATTAATGCTCGGAAGATACACTTTGGCGAGCAGAGGAAGTAACTCGTTGGCCTTTTGCACAGCTTTCCTCAATATATAACATACAGTATATAACAGTATTAGTACCTCAACACTATAGTATATACAAAAATATACAACCATTGTTTACTTGTGTGGCTGCTGGTGAACCCTACACAAAGTGCCGCTAGCCTGGGCCGTAGCACAAGCTGCCTGGTAAAGGAACAGCTTTTTATATGTAATATATATAATTGTATGTATATACCAAGTCTACAAATGCTACGTCTGCAAAATATTACGAAATCCTCTCCCGCCTGGCTAAATGTATGTCTGAGTGCTAAACACGTCCTGAGGCAGTTGATGATGTGTCTTCAGGAGAGCGAGCACTACTCATCTCTTTGAGCCTCTGGATACCCACTTGCACATACTTCACTAGGTCTTTCAGCGAACTGTGCAGGGTCAGTGGACCACAAGATCGATCCAACTGAATGAAAAAATCTGGAACAGAAAATAGATATAGATATATAAATTAACAAGATTGAAACTCTTTAATGGAAAAAAGTTCTGAAAGCATGCAATTATATAAAACCCCACAAATTGTGTTTTCCCCTCTTACAACGAAAAATAGTAAACAGATGCAACTTGAGACAAGATAAATTCAATACTGTTATAACTAAATATACTATATTGTACAATAATCTCTACATGAAACATATAAAAAGCCACTTTCTCACATTTCTTGCATGAAAAAATATAAGGAAAAAGAAAATTTCAGGAGATGTAATTTTATTTGAACTTTCAGATCTACAATTTTCTTCTTACTTCAAAACTCTTAGAAAGAGGTACTAATAATATTAAAAACATTAAGAACACAAGTTATTTGAGTTCAAGATCTACAATTACTTTCATAAACCCATTCATTTTCTCTTGAAATATTCCATAAATGAGATAAGTATTACAGGACATTTGTAAAACTTAAGTTAATTAAATTGGCTTGAATTACTGCACAAGATAAATCAAAGGGCTAACAAAATTCATTCGTAATCTGCAAAACTTCCAATTTTAGATTACAAATATGCCTGTTTCAACAGTACAGCATTATGATAAGTAATCAGGCTACAGAACGTTCAGTCTTGTGACTGGTTTTTTTTGACAGTTACTTTTGCCACACCACAGGCATCGTGCCAGGGGGCATGGTCAGTGATTAACATACAGAAATTATATGCTTTTATTTCACGAACGTTGGCTAACTTGTCTTAGAGCTGTGGAACCACCTATTGTATTGTTATTCCACCAAAGGAAAATGTTCACGGAAAAATATTATGTTACAGTGACAGAATAGAGTGAAAATATTTTTAAACTATGTTCATGATAAAAGTTAATATTTTACTGTATGCTGTATTTAATTAATATTTGGAGACTATGCTACAGAAATGAGAAGTTCAACTAACAAGAATTTTGCTTATTTGGCGGACCTTTTGTCTGCTTCGTGACATGATTATATTCAAAAGGCAAGCAAAACCTCTACTCCATTTTTTTATCATTGAAAGATATGAAATGGGACTTTTGTGGAATTGGAGTTAAATTAGCATGTGTAATGACTTGCTTGTATCATGAATACTGCTAGTTCAGCTTAAAATATCTATATAGTAGTTTAATATTGTTTTATTTTCCATTTTAAAACAATACATTTTTCAATATTCAATCATTTTATATAGTGTTTTTAACAATCTACCTTTTAGTTTTTGCCTTTCGGCAATGACAAGATTAAAAAAGAGTGTGCTGCTTGAGCAAAAATTTAGACAAAGGGAAAAGTTATATTCTTACATACAGATGGTTTCATCAAGGTGCAAAATTATGATTTTCTCAAAGTCCAAAGAAATAAAGGACTATTAAGGAACAATGACAGCAGAGGTGTTTCAGAAGTGGATAAAAGATTTCTACTTGTTAGAAATATCCATTTATGTAATGGACAATGCACCTGTTCATTCTGAGCTGGTGAGTAATATTTTTTAACAATGGTTCTCTTAGGAATATAAAAAACACTCACTTATGAAATTAATTTCATCCTCTTTAAAAATAACCGATTATAAAACAGGTATTGCTGCTATACAATTCAGTCACAAAAGTAGTTGTTTCAACATTATTTACATCACTATAAAGAGTGGAGTACACATGTATTAAATTCAGTTGCATTCAATGATCTTATAGTAAAATCACTAATATAATTTTAATTAGAACATAAAATTTGCTAACAAAATGTATAAAAGCTTCTGAAACTGTTGTTCACAAAAAGGTTCTCACTGAAATGAGCATAAGTTTTGTTGAATTAAATCATAGAATTTTTTATATAATGTTTGTCAATATTCTTACTATTTTATAAATCAAATTATTTGATGTGGGGAAGATGAAATGATAGAAGAAGCTGGTCACTGAGTTCTATCTCTCCCCTCCCCATTATTGTCACTATAAAACTATCGAGTTGGTGTGGAGCCAGTACAAAATATATTATCAGTGTCATCATGATACTACTTTCAATCATAAAGCAACAAGAGAATGAAAGGAAGCATTAGAACAGATTACTGTGGAGAAGTAAGTGAATAAATATAAAAATATTTCCTTGAGATATTTTGTAGAAATGTTACTAATATAACATTCTCATTTATTCTGAACAATGCTACATTTGGGATAATTATTTGGCACATACTGCCAAAAATAACTACCAGATGGCTTTCAAATAGTGACTTCATTGTACATATATGGGGTTGAGAAAAGAATGTAATGTGCAGCATTATAACTAGAGGAAACTGCCAAAACTTAAGTTTTAATTTTTTTGGTTGAGAAGAGGGGACTGTGGTACCAGTTCATGTTTAGCAAACACTTTTATCTTAAATTTGCAATGTTTGTATCTGTGTATGTAAATGTACTCTCAATATCTCTCTGAAAATAAATATTGTGTGGTTAGAAAGCATGTGGTACTGTAATGGTTTGTTGGTGATGAGAGTTATAGTAAATTGTGCGTAGTAAGTAGTACTCATAACTAGATTTTATGTAATTTAATTTTTCTCTTAATTAACGTCTTTCATTTTTTTCCAAAATAATTTCAGAAATTTATGTATTTTTGATACAGAGCATGTAGGGATGTGTTCTATTATTTTTTGCAAGATAAGTAATCTTTGCCTTGAGTCTTTTCTTACAATTGCTGAATACTTCCTCATGTATGTATGTATGTATGTATGTATGTATGTACGTACATATGTATGTATGTATGAATATTTTGGTTATTTATTATGCGTGTTCCCACTAATTACAGTATTGAGAGATATAGTTCTCAGAAGATATAAGTAGTCACTTCATTAAATCTGATTTTAATTACCTTTAATTTTCTTACTGATTTAAAGATAATTCTAATTCTTTTTTATTAAAAGGAAGAACTTTTTCAATTACCTGAAGTTAATCTTTGACGTGTATGAATGTGCATTGAAAATATATTCTGACAACATACACCATATAAATCAAAAATTAACATCAGGTAATAGAAAAATATTCTTCTTTTGAGTAAAAAAGAATTAGATATGCCAATTCAATGAAAGGTTTTTATCTTTTGAGGAGTATATAACTTACTTATGAAATAAGTATCGTACGACATCTTAATACAATATGAGATTAACAGTTTTCAAATTACGTTGTTAGGTCTGGTTTGATAACCAATAAAATGTTATTATGCAAAATGTTACAACACAACAATTTTTCATTTTTAAAATTTCCAATATATAATTTTCATTTCAAAATAGAACATTTTACTCCTCATCCTGGCTAACTTGGCAGATTGGGTTTTGAGCTAGTTAATAGTAGGCCATGGACTACTATAATAGAAATACTAAATAAAATGTACTACTGAGATATGTTCTAAAAGAACTTAAGAAAGTAATTTCAATTTTATAAAGTTTGCCTTGAAATAATCAAAGTGGATAAAATTTATTAACTTTCCAAGACATTCAGTGCAACAGTTGTATCCTTCAAAGAAATCACAAATAAAGGGAATTATATTTTCATTTATATGTTTGTTTTTATGATACCTTTTCACTCGTGTTCAAAATAACTTTTATTTATAGATAAGAGAATTGTAGAAGGTATGAAATCTTTCAATTATCATTTCTTAAGCCTAAAATTTTCATAGTGAAAATTGAAAAGCATTCCTCTTTCATAAATTAGAATTTATTATTCAACATCCTATAATTTCCTTTTAATACCTAGTAGTGTATATCCAAATAATTCAAAGCACTACCCCATGATGTACCTAATATCTAAATGTTTAGAACTGACTTTTGGTTTTCATATTTAAGAAATTTACTTGGAAGTTATTAATTTTTCAATGAACTATGTGTATTTTGCCAATCGATTCTCAGGGAATGTTTACTAACTTGAATCTTTTCCGCCCAGATACCATTAACATAGAGTGAATATTGTCCAAGGTTGTATAATCAGAAGAACCCAAAATTTAATAAAATATTAAATAGCATTTAATGGTTTCATGTTCATTATACATGACTAATATTTTAATGTTTTACCAGTCATGAATTGTTGAACAAATGTATTGCAATATTTAAGTATCATTATCATAATTTCACAATTCACAAACCAAATCTGTAGGTCAATGATCAATAATTGAAGAGGTGAAAACCAGAATGGTATAAGTGACATTTCATAAATTCTGAGAAAAATATGTTTATAACAGGCTATATTTTCCAATGCCAATGCCCAATCCAGTGCCAATGTAAATTTGTGTTTTGAATAAACAATTGAAATGCCTTTGTTTTAACAATGAAACAATGCAACACGATTTTACAGCGATATTGAATTAAATAAACAGTTTTCTCAGAATTTATAAAATGTCATTTATATTATTCTGGTTTTCACCCATTCAATTGGTCTTAGTCAAAATGAATAATCAATAGAAATTATGAACATCAATTATTCTAATTGCAAAACATTATACAGCACATACATTAATTTTAAGGTTCTGAATATGCAAGATCAAAAAGTACCTACAGAATTCCGATAGTTTCACTAGGCCTACGTGGGGTTTAGCAGTTTATTCGTGATCATTCTCCTGTCTGATGGCTTAATTCACTCGGTCACATTTATTATAAACAGCATTTTGAAATTATTTGTATCAATTCGTACAATTTTTCGTTATTAATGATAGTGGAATACAATAAACCTCTTGTGGAAACTATTTATAGCCTTCACATCATGAAAATCTATTCAATAACAAAATCCAGCTAGCTAATACTTCTACTCCGCTGACTGGCAGAAGAATATTTTTCAGTGAGCAATGTGGTCTTCGGCGATGCTCATTTGTTATAGAAGCTATCGTTAAAATCACCTACTGCCCTGAACGCTCTGTATGTAGACAGTTTAAATGTTACTACATATACGCACTTGACACATGCGTGTGCTTTAGTGAGTGCTTTATTTCAATTAGTGTTCACCATTTCTAGCTGCCTAATGTTCTTGGTGTTTCAGTTTCATGTAAGGCATTTCTCCCCTCTGAGATCTTAAAGATACATCACAAAAATAAATAAATTTAATTTATGAAAAGATGCAAAGAAATAGATACATCGATAAAGCTGAGCTTTGTCTGGAAGGCAAAATGCTTGTGATTGTGACATCAGATCTGGTGTGGTATGGTGCTTGTAAGTTGTTAATATTAGGATTCTCAAACTCTACCTGCTAGTGTCAAACCAGTGATTATCAGTGTATTTTATTGGTGTTTCTGTCTGGCTTTGTTTCAATGAGTAGGTTGGATAGGAAGGAGAACAAAAAGATACATTATTCTGAATTTCCCTCCCAGTATAATATACAGGGCGAGTCACGTAACTTTAGCACCTTCTGTAACTTTTGGACGGTTGAAGATATTGAAATGCAGTTTTCACGAGAGTGCATGAGAAAATAGGGCTAACTGATACCTGTACTTATTTCTATTTTATCACTTGTATTTTATGAGATATTTGAGGTAACTTGGTTTTTCAAATGGAACTATACATATTTTTTCAGTCTATCATAAAGAGCGTAAAAAAACAAATCCAATGATATACATATTGTCATATGTTAGATAAGGATTTTTTTGAGAAATTTTGATTCTTTTGCGACCAGTTCTTAACGGATATTTTGAATGTAACAGACCGCCACTGAAGGTCACACAGCGCTCCATCAGCAAGCGCGCGCTCGGGGAAGGGAAGGGATCTTAGTATTTCAAGATACAAAACATATCCCAAATATTCACAAAACTGTTGTAGTTTTTTCCCTGAACTCTGCTTTCCATCCTTCCCCATTTCCAGACTTTTTTAAGAAATGGAAGGATTAAAAATGAGGATTTATTGTAAGTATGTATAGTAATAAAATTGTTTATTACTTTAACTCCTCTCACTTCAACTCCTCTCCCCTCAACTTGAAGAGAACCTTTTCTTAGTGTCCTTCATCGAGCTATCTCCCATCTGACCTAAGAGATGACCTAAGCCTATCTTCGTATTTCGCACGTGGAGAGGCTGTCAACGTATGCGCCACGCCGCAGGCATAGGACCGTTTCTTCCCTCCCCGACCCCTCCTACGGTGAACCGAGGAAGCTTTGACACCTCGATATGATAGGAGCGTTCAGAATATTCGGGATGTTTTGTATCTTGAAATACTAAGATCCCTCACCCTTCCCCGAGCGCGCGCTTGCTGGTGGAGCGCTGCGTGACCTTCGGTGGCGGTCTGTTACATTCAAAATATCCATTAAGAACGGGTCGCAAAAGAATCAAAATTTCTCAAAAAAATCCTTATCTAACATATGACAATATGTATATCATTGGATTCGTCTTTTTACGCTCTTTATGATAGACTGAAAAAATATGTATAGTTCCATTTGAAAAAACAAAGTTACCTCAAATATCTCGTAAAATACAAGTGATAAAATAGAAATAAATACATGTATCAGTCCTATTTTCTCATGAACTTCCGTGAAAACTGCATTTCAATATCTTCAACCGTTCAAAAGTTACAGGAAGTGCTAAAGTTACGTGACTCACCCTGTATACCTCTCAGAGAACACATTGAGAAATTGATAGGCAAGAAAATATTTGTTTATGCGGGTAATATAATATGATGCCGAAATTGAATATGACCTTCAGGAAACATTAACTTTTCTAATGACTGACTAAAAAGTTTTAAAATTAATTTTCAAAAATGGAATATCCCACTAAACATTTTTTAATAATAAAATGTTTGTATATCACAATGACAACAATTAAGTTCCACCTTCGTGAACCTTCCTTATCCATTCTTTTCACTGCTTCCTTCTTTTCCTCCATGTTATTGGTTTTCAGCTCTCTTCTGATTCTCTAATTTCTCTCTTTTTATTCCCTTGTTGCCAAAAAAATTTTTCCTTAAAAAATTCACTTGGGCAACTTCCAACACTCCTTTGCATTTATTATCCACCTTTCTGATCTGAATTTGAGCAGTACTTTCTATGTTATGGTATGGATTTTTATAAGTTTTACAGCCAAAGTGACTCTTTATTGTTCCTTTGTTTCTACTGTTTTATGTAATTTCTCACCCAAACCTTTAACACTTGATTACTTGCTCTGGCATACTTTGTAAACCATTGGAACTGTTATCGCCATAGGCGTTAGATAACATCAGCACGCATTCCGACATTTGGCTTAACCTTGCAGAAAGCATTCAGCTGCATCCTCCTCGATACTCATACTCAGTTGAGTAAGATTTACAGTTGTGGCCAGACAATTGTATTTCCGTTAGAAAGTGTTCATTGGTATAGTTTCTACGCAGCACAGGTACCGATATGAGTTTTCATTTTCTTTTAATTATCACAGAATATTTTTTATTTATTGATGTAATTAAACTAATTTATTTTTGTTTTACATTAGGAATAATACAATTTATCAGAAAAGCAGATATGAGAATTATTACATGAGGAATTGTCAGAAAACAAAATTTGCAATGCTGCAAGTGATTCTGAGGAAGAAGTAGTGGCCAAGAGTGAACATGACATGTGTTCTGAGCTTGATTATGCTACATTCAAGCAGCTATTTAGTGTAGAAATTCTTTGGCTATGTCATGGTTACAAAGTGGAATAAAACATCGCTTGTCAGCAAATTTACAAAAACTGAAGTTGTGATGTTGAAGAATAACCACCAACAAAATTAAGAAATCACTATCACATTTGTGGAAGAGCAAAAAACCGCACTACTACAATTATTACTGCACTTACTACTAACTGGTGCAATAAGTTTGCATGCAACAAACATATTCTTAAATTGAATTGAATTTGCCTTATTTTACGTGGCGAGACTCAGGCCATGAGGCCTGCTCTTCCGCCTGACCACGCAAATTCCGCTACGCTCCTTTCACCAACCATGGGAGAAAGAAGGTATTACTTGGGCGATGAAACAGGCGATTTGAATTTAGCTCAGAGGCGTCATTTAGGCTTGAGGATCTTTTACATGCAGTAAATCTACTAACATGGGACAGCCGGCTTTACTTCCCCTCCGAAGGAAGGCGTACGAAGGATTTTTTCGCCCTTAAAAATCCACGGCTTCGATCGGGTTCGAACCCGCAAACTTGGCTATAACAGTCCGATACGCTAACCGTTACACCATCGCCGCCGCCGAAGTCATCAAATGCATTATTATTATTATTATTCAATTATTATTATTATTATTATTATTATTATTATTATTATTATTATTATTATTATTCAATTATTATTATTATTATTATTCAATTATTATTATTATTATTATTCAATTATTATTATTATTATTATTATTATTATTATTATTATTATTATTATTATTATTATATTTCAAATAAAACGAAATAAAAATTATATCTAAATATTATTGAGGCCTTGCAGAGTTCATTTTTCTAACAAAATAGACTTGATGTACAAAGTAAGCCTTGCAGGTTCTTGTGTGACAAAAGACAGCGTGAGTAACTAAGGGTTAATCTCATTAAATTGCATTCGCAAGTTGAAAGACTCTTGAAACCTCTTATATTATCAAGTTTTTTATAACATATCTTCCCCTTAAATTTTTTTTCTTTGTTTCAAGCTAATTTTGTAGACTGATACATTTGTACTCTTTATACATTAAGTTATAAATATAAAAAATATTATTTTTACACTAAATCCTCAAGTAACATGTACTTAAATAACACATTGTGAAATCAATAAAGAATAAACTAGAATAAATAGACTGATCATTACTTCTAGAATTTTGTTCCTGTTTTAAAGTTTATATTACCTACTATTTTTTTATCGAACCTTAGATGAACATAAAAGTAAAATAAATTACAATGAATTTAATGTTTCTGCAACACCCACACATTCACTCAAAATATATTACCCAACCTTATTAGAATAGATGGCTTTATAACATCCTTTCTCATTCTGCCTTTTTTCAGAAGAGCCATTGCCTGATAATAAAAAGAGTTACAACATAAAAGTGACATACATATTTGCAAGAAACAACAACAACAACAACAACACAATGTGCTTTGCTGAACACTCTAGCACTAAAGGAGTCTATTGAAGTATAGGTTATTTGTTTCGGTTTCAATTGCACAATCTCAGTACTGAATTTATCGGGTGCTTAACTGATTCACAATTCCATCAGATATTAATGTTGCCGACAATTTTGAGCCTCAAAATGCATTCTAATAAACAATTAAATTCTAAGGGTGGATTGTTCTGCGAGCTGTAAGCAGTTTTCCTGGAACAAATTTCCCCTATTTGCCCCGTTTTCCCTCTACCTTTCTTTTTCCCTGAAAAAATTTTAGTGTTTAACACTATTTGAAAAGTATTAAATGCAAGTAAGACTGATTGATGTACCTGTCATGAATTTGTCAGCTCCACGATTTCACCACGAAAAAGACAAGATTAATATTTGCTTAACAAATAAAACTAAACCACAAAATAAACTTGTACCAATGTTATTCAATGAATAATATAAAATTTTATCAAAAATTTCCCATCAAAACATTCTTCTAAAAGCTCAGTTTTTCTGATTATTAAAGATCAATGACATTTTTTGACTTCTGAACATCCCTGATCTCTTTCTGTCCTGGATTTTCCAGACAGCTGACTGGGAGAAATAGACATCCTGTGTGTGACATCACAAATACAATTATGATTTCAATGGTTTGTGACCTGACAAAATTTCATACAGCAAAGCATGATGCTATAATAAATCCACACACTGATTAGATTTTTTTTATTCTTCATTTCAATGCATGAAGCATATAAAGTTTATTAAATATTAATAAAACAGAGTTCTGATAAAATATGGTTTCTGATGTTCTTTGTGACCAATACTCACTTTGCAGGAACACAATATAATCCAATTTCATTTTTTATGAACACAATATAATGAACTATATGAACACAATGTAATTCAATTTTATTTTTTCATCTTCTTGATAGTGACAAAGATGCTACTAATTTTGGTAATAATATTTACTTACCATATATATTACATAAATTGCAATTACAAGTAGGGGAAAAAAGGCTATTAAGCAGTATATGCAGCTGCATATGCATAACATTTTATCTATTTCAAAGCTGATGCATTACTGTCCTAAACTGTTCCAATTCCATTCTACACTAGTTCTTACAGATGTCACTGGGACATTTGTTTGATATCTCTTGTAAAATATATGCTACCTACACTGCAAGAAGCTTACAATCTGATTCATACAATATTAAATAAAATACCACTAGCAAACTGATAGGCTTTATTAACTTTGACTCACCTCTGTGCTTGGCCTTGTAAACGAGTGAATCAGCTTGCTCCCAGAGTTCATGACAAGACAACAATGACAACACATGTTGTGACTGCTTATGCATAGCGTTGTGCACTGCTATAGGCACCGATAAGCAAGGTCCCATGCTGCCAGAAGGCACGGGTGCTGGCTGGGCAGCAGGGGGCACAGGAGGAGTGTGCCCTACTGCATTTGCTCCTGCCCCCCGTCCAGCCAACTCACCACTACTGTAACCTGATGACTGACTACCCACTGACCCGACTGAGCCAGCAGGTGATGGAGTTGGCGACATTGGAGATGGAGTGCCCTGGCCCCCAGCCGCAGCAGCCATGCCACAGCCTTCATGTTGCAGTTGGGTGGTTTGTGGTGCCTACGCATAAAAAAAAGGACATTGAATTAGCACCTGGGGTTCAGTCTGTTATCTAGGATTTAGAAATAATAGGTTTCTATGGAATGTTTTATAGATTTGATCTCTCTTCACTTATGCTTGCTTCACTGCTTTTCAATGTATTTGAAAGGATCCATCTAAGAGTTTTCCTGCTTCTGTTAATTTATTACTATTTATTAAAAAAAGAAATTAAAAACACTATCAAAACATCAATTACAGATTTTCATTCATTTCTATATTACAAGAAATTCAAAATATTAGTTTAGTAACAATCACAACCTATCATTTACGACTCAATATTTTGTAATAAATAAATGTATTTTGGTTTTTGAGGGTGATGCCAGGAATTGCAGCAAAACAAAAGAAAACATTAGTAGTTCAATGCATAGTTTGCTTATTTAATAAAAACTGATCACACATGACAACATGCATGTGAATGTTGCCAAAAAGGATTTTGGCAATTTCCTGTGTGCCACTAGTATTCAAAAACACTACTGAACTTCATTAACATTTTGGGTTTATTACACCGCTTATAAATGTATATTTGTTTAAAGTTTTTGAAATATACAAATAATGTGATTTGCTGGAAAGCAGGCTTCAAATCAGAGACTTCCTGATTCTATCTTGTAAAGACAAAGGACTAGCTCTATTGCCTGAATTAGCTCACTATTTAACTTCTAACTGCTACATACATAACTAGTCATATAGAATGACAAACAACAATACAAAATTACAATAAAGCTCTATTTCTTGTCCAAAGTATTTAAAATGCTTGAAAATGATTCATTAATGACTGTTTTTAAAATGCGAGAGCTTCTTAACATTGAATTTAGAAATGCTACATGGAAACTTTAGAAAAGAATCTTCTGGAATGCATTCTATGTAAAGCATTATACATATTAGCTAATCTTAAAAGATTCATTTATGAAAACAAACCTCAGAGATTACAAATGCAGCTGCTCGACGTTTCTGGACAAATGGAAGATTTTATTGAAACCTATGAAATCTTACAGACTTGCATGGTTACTACTTTCCAGATCTACCACACACTTGTTCATGATCAAACAATATACATATTAATGGAGACAAAATTAAACTACTCAAATCCATAATTAAATTACGCCACAGCAGAAACGTCCTATCCAAGAAAATTGCTGATCACTAGTACCAATTACTATAGAACAACATTTCTTTAAGGAAAAATAAAGAATTTCAGTACAAATATGACAAATTAAGTCAAAGAGGAAGAAGAGAACAAGAGGATATCTGGTTGACAAATTTTGTAATGAATAGTTAAAGTTTAGCCAACCTGAACTTCACTGTGGACTGAGTAACTAAGAAGAGTTGAGGTTCTGAATGGTTGAACACAAATTCCTACAAACTTCGTAACTTTGTCCACTTATCAGTGGACAAAGATCAACAAGAATTAGGAATACAAGGAAACTGTGAAATGAGAATAATTTAAGTATGGTTATTAAGTATGTAATGGATTATCAATTACAAATTATTATTACAATTATGTATTTACACAGATTAAGGCATAATCAGACTTCTGCTGCCTGCAATTTGCACATATGTTCTTCAAATTTTTGGAAAATGAAGCATGACACCAAGCAGTTACTATGGAAGTTAACTTAAGGTTGTGCAATGGATTGAAACTAGTAATTGTCAGATACAATTGTCTAGAAATTCCTAAATTCATAAGAGAAAATATTGGTAAGCTAACTTGAAATTAAAAGAAATTTAATTAATTATGACACCAATTTCCAGGCATTTTTCATCAACAAGATAAAAATTACAATTTGGGGCGTGATTAAAATTCTATGTCTCTTTTTACCAAAACACATAAAAAAAAATCCTTACTCTTAAGTAATTTCCCCACTGATGAAGTATCTTGAATTTATACAAGATAATCCGGAACATAGTATTTAATCTATTCTAATGAATGTCAGCAATCTAAGTGTGTTCTTTAGTGCACTTTCACTTACAATATTAATAATCAAATCGCGGAGTTTTAGTTTTAGAATTCTTGGGTGCATGCGTCACCCTTTGCTTTAGACTTGTTTTCCAAACACAAAATGGAAATTAAATAACCCTTGTATGGTTTTAATTATCCGGTGATCAGTTTCTAATGCAACCCGGGTATTTGAGGCACTGCCAGAAAAAGTGAAAGCCTTGTAACATTGCTTCTGGGACAGCTCCTTTGATTGCATTTCTACAACATTCCCTTCACTAACCACTCCCTTCCTGTGGGGTGGGTCATATCTGCTCAAAGCAAAACAGGCTGCGTCTTCACACGGTTACGAAATTAAACTTACAATGTGCGTCCGCATAGCAACACATTTAAGGTGAAGGAGTATTTCCAAATGAAAATTTTCAAAGAGTGCCAAACAGCTTTCAGAAACAACTTTTCATTTGAGGCTATTGTGAACACGATTACCATATTTCAGTTAGTGAAGAGCAATCGCAAGGAAAGGGGTGTGTTTGATCGGAAACATGGTCGCCGAAATACAGTGCTCACGCAGCGAATACTAAGGAAGTTTCAGCACTGATGTAATCTTTTGTTAAGAAGTGAGAACTATGGTGCAAACAAATTGAAAATGAGTGCATTCAAACAGTGGACATCTCAGGAGCTGAAGGTTTCTGAGAGGACTGCTTGCAAGAATTACTATAATTGACTAAGACGATTCGTAAGCAAAGGTCTTAAAGAGTTTTATTAAAGGGTTTTTTTTCTTTAATGAGGTTTGGTTACATATGGATGGATATACTAATCAACAAAACACACACTGGGGTACTGAAAGACCATAGGAAACGGTAGAGAGACCAATGCATTAAAAAAAGATTGTTCTGTTTCTCAACGTAGAATTATTTGTCGTTGTTGTTTTTCAAAGAAACAATAACGACAGATACTTATCAGAATATACTGAGACATTTTTTATCCATTGTTTTTTAAAAGGATGGGAGAAATTGTTCGCTTGAGCAGGATGGAGTGACATCATATACTGTCTAGTCAACAATTTCTGGAAATGTTTTTTGGGAGCAGAATAATGTTATGAGGTTTATGGCCCCTTGTTTGTCTGATTTGTCACCACCAGATTTTTATCTTTGGGGATGCCTCAAAAGTAAACTTTTTGCGAACAAGCCTGTTAATCTCTTAAGAGCTGCAAAGAGACATCAAGGAAGTGATTCGCATGAATGACAAAGAAAATTGTACATTAGGTTGCAGTTAAGGATCTCAATTGAGTTAATGTGTGTTTGTTAGCAAATGAAGGAGCATTTTTAACATTTTTTGTGAGGTTCGCTTGTTTCGGATACCAATTCTTCTTCCAACTTAATTTCTTCCAATAATAATTTCTTCTTTCCAACTTACTAAACTAGCTTTCTTACTTTTGTTTCCATGGAATTTCCAAAATCTTTATCATTAAGGAGGAAATAAATGGGAAGAAGAGCAAGGCTGTGAAGTATCATTAACCAGAAACTTTCACTGACAATTTAACAAGTGATCATTAGGCACTAATTGAGCCTGGTCTTTCAAAACTATTTTTTTATAGTAACATTATTTTAATAATAATAATAATAATAATAATAATAATAATAATAATAATAATAAGAAGAAGAAGAAGAAGAAGAAGAAGAAGACGAAGAAGAATCTTAATAACAACAACAACAACTCCACCTAAGGAGTACATGACCTTGTCGTTCGAGGTGGAGCACAAGTACCCCCATGAGCCTGAATGCTATGTTGGTGGTAGTCTACAACTCCTATGCTGAATAGGTTGAAAGTGAGGGCTCAGATGAAGTACTCCAGAGAGTGGGAAGGGTCATGAACCTTTGGACTTCCTGATATTGGCCCTCAGAGGGTACAGGAGAGACACTGGGTTGGCACACCAGGCCACTGATTAGAGTGGAGGCCCAAACCATCAGCCAGCAAAAGAAGCTGCCCTCAATTGTCTGTGAAAATCCTGTAGGGTTTAGTAATGCCGATTGGTGATCAAAGGGACCTTGCTCTGGGGGGATTTCCTCAGGCCACTATGGGTCGCAGTAACACATAACAGGAAATAACCTGTAGGTTGAGTGTGATCTGTGATCTCTAACGTGCTTCCAGTGAAACTTTGCTTAAAACCAATTAATTTTAACGCGCCTAGTTCTAGCAATGTCCCATACCTGCTCAGAAATTGAGCTAATGTCACACCGTTGACCTCTGGCCATCCAATGGATGTTAGTTCCAGGGACCCAGAACCAGATGAACTCTGGATGAATTGAAGTTGATGATGTGGTGCTTTTACTATGCAAAAGCGACATATTGGGACTCAGAATTGAAGTTTACAATTGATATGGAGAGAGCAGAATCCAGATATGAGACACCCTAGATTCAAAGAAGCTTGCCAATCAACAACAACACATACACAGTAATGGAAAAATCACAGCAGAACAACTTCCTGACATTCAGGGAAATGTGGAGTATGTTCTTCGATCGAACTATCCTCATGACAACCACTGAGAACAATCTAATATCCCTGAAATCAATGATCCTGCTAAACGTTCATTTCTATCCAATGAAACATCTGTCAGTGGTGAAAATTCATCTAGCAATCACACAATATGCACATGATGAAAAATCTCCTTTGATGCGAACGAGTTCGTCTACTCCCACTCTTATCTCATGCTCTGCTGTGGAGAATAGTGAAAATGCTGAGCTAAGAGAGGAAGAGCGAATTCTGTTTTAAATGACATGTTAAATGACATGTCCCCAGGTAGGGATCTAGATATTACTGAAATCACATCATGTATGCAACTGGATCTCTGGTATTTCAGATAATTTAGGGGAGAATACCAGCGGTCGATGAAAAGGATAGCTGACACTTAGCATGAAATATCACTCTTAGCCAAGGCATCCTCTAAATCAACTCGCACCTCTAAAGTTGAACGAAAAACAATCCATGTTGAACAAAAATACCAAATTCAATATGCCACAAGGCTAATGGAAGCTGAGAAGCTAAAAGAGAAAATACAAGCAGGGCTCCATGTATTAGACGTTATAAACTTAGAGTAGACTTCCGTGTACAGAATTGGATGTTTGGAACAGTCGCGAAGAGAATCTACTGCAATCTGACTCAAAAAATCAAAGGGTAATGTTGTCCCTCCTACAAAAGAAGAAGTCGAAACTGTTTTGGGCAGGAACCTTGGGATGACAGCAGATCCTACAACAAAGATGCATCTTGGCTCCAATCCGAAGTTGATACAGTCGATGGACTTGTGGAAATAATAGAATTTATTTACGAATTCTCAGAAGATGACTTCTTCCAAGCAATTAAGAACATAGGAAACTGAAAATCCTCCAGTGTTTGATAAGATCCATATTTATTGTATTAGAAATTAACAGCTTTACCTCCGCATCTAGTCAAGGGCTGTTAATAAAATTTAAAAAACACAAAAGAACTCGTGGATGGGCTCACATGTGGTATCACTTATTTTCTACCCAAAGTGGGAGACAGATCTTCAGAGAAGTAATGCTGGCCAATCCCTTGTCTGCCAGTATTGTACAAAATTGTAACTGTAGCCATAGCTAACAAAATGTACAGACAGCTAGAAAAGACCCATCTGTTGCCAGTAGAAAGAAATGATGTCTTAAGGTTCCTATGTCTGTAAAGAAAACTTGCTAGTAAATGAAGCCATCTTGAATGATGTAAGAAAACAAAAACGTATTTTAAGCATGGCTTGGATTGACTACCAGAAGGTCTTTGACAGTGTACCTCACAACTGGATTTTCAAGACCTTTGAGATCTATCGATTTCATCCTAGACTAATTCAGTTTTGCAAGGCTAGCATGAAGTCATGGAGTATGTTACTAATACAAAGAGAAAATGAAGTAGTAGAAAAAAGAAGAATTCAGAATAACAGGAATTTTTCAAGGAGATTCACTATCCTTTCTGCAGTTTTGCATTAGTTTGATCCCACTATCAAGACAATTGTTATACTTTGGTTACAAGATCCATAGTGATGAAAGACCAGTATCAAATTTGTTTTACACGGATAATTTTAAGAGTTTGCTAAGAATGAAGCGATTCTCTCTCAAATGATGTCTGTCATCAATGACTTTAGCAATGGCATCTACATGAAATATGGTCTTCACAAAGGTATGAAAATTGACATACAGAGAGGCAAAACGAGAACATCAGAGAACATGGAAGTTGATATGCACAGTGTGATTCACGATCTTGAGCCAGATAAAACTTGCAAATATCTGGGCAATGAAGAATGTGAGGACATCAGAATCGACTCCATGAAAGAGAACTCACAGGGAGTATTACAGAATAGCGAGACATCCTGCAGTCCACTCTGAACACCAGGAATAAAATATCTGCAATTGGTAATTTAGTGATGCCTGTAGCAAAGTACAGTTTTGGACTAGTGGAATGGGCTGAGCAAGAATTTTGAAGAAGGAACAGGCCTCACACAAATTTGAAGCCTCCTGACACAATGCATAGTCTGGATGGGAAAGTATGTAGTTAGTTATCAAGATGACCCACTAATGAAGTGGGTCATTAAATCTGACAGGAAGTGGGAAGCAGAGGCATTGTAAATGTAACAAGAAGCACTGTCAAGAAAACCATGCAAAACACAAAGAATAACAAAGACATTGAACTTTTTATGCTATTTAACATGAAATGTGAGACATAAATAATGTTAAAGAAATTGTGGAGAGTCAAACCATTGCATGGAAAAGTATCTAAAAAGAATTGACAAGGTGCAAATCAATCAAGATCAGTCACTGACATGGCTTAAAAGGGGAAGAATGAAGCCAGAAACAGAAGCAATTGAAATAGCTGCCCAAAATCAGGTGTTGAAAACACATTATGAAAAAGTGATTCTCAAAATTCCCCAAGATGATTAATGCCGCAACTGCCAGGTACAAGTAGAAACCATTGATCATATCGTCTCAGCTTGTCCAATTCTAGCAAAGACAGAATACTTAAAAAGACATGACAGAGTAGTTACCTCCACTTGTAGATCTGTAATGCCCTCAAAGTTCCAAAAACTTGCTCCAAGTGGTACAAATATTCACCAAAACTAGTGACATCTGTTGGTCTGTGTACAATACTGTGTGACCAACAAGTTCCAAAACTAGACAACCATATTATTTATATTATTTAAATTATTTTTGTTCATAAGTTGCAAGTAGAATTTTTTTCAGTTTCCTACTAGATTCAAAACTGAATTATATTGTTTCAGTTTTATGAAGTTTTCTTCATTACTAATTAGCTGAGTTTCAAAGCACGTGTGAATTCAACAAAAAGATGAAATGCCTTGCAAACAGAGTTGACCAGGTGATTTTTAATATCTTGTCATGAAAGGAGCTTAGTTTTCATGTTATTGATTTATAAAATTGACAACTTTTATATAAAGTGCTACCCAATTAGAGCAATTTGTGCAAAATCTCTCACTTTCCTATCTTTATGTTCAGTTCTTGGTATTCATGATTAATACATTCCAAAAAGCTAGCTCCAAACTGAAGCAATATTTCTTATAAGAAACCGTGTAAATTCCATTTTTCCATTCCAGACAACCAAAGATATCGACAAAAAAATCATTTTAAGTCATGAAACCCATTCTTGGGTTCTTTACATAAGTACTGCCACTCAGAACTCTTTGAGTTCCATGGTAGCTTATTTAGCAGTTGTACAAAATACAATGAATTATTAAAAGAATATTTTGGATGAATGGATGGAGTGCATTCTTTGTGTTTTGCATGGTTTTCTTGACAGTGCTTCTTGTTACATTTACAATGCCTCTGCTTCCCACTTCCTGTCAGATTTAATGACCCACTTCATTAGTGGGTCATCTTGATGACTAACTACATACTTTCCCATCCAGACTATGCATTGTGTCAGGAGGCTTCAAATGAGAAATGAAGGCAGTCACAAAAGCATAGTGTGATGTTTAATGTGGGTGCTAGATTCCCGAAAAGGAGTGGTTAAGTAATTGCATAAAGAAACCAGTATTTTAGGTGGATATATTACGGTCATAAATCTTTATAAATACACCAAAGTAGGCATATAAATGTATCATTTCACAGACTCTCCTAATCAACAAATTGTTTTGATACAATAGGCTTGAAACTGTACAATAAATTACCACTAAAATTAAAAGAGTTGCCTGTAAGATTGTTTAAATGGAACCTGTATGATTGATTGGTTGCAACACCTGTCTACTCGCTCAAAGAATTTATGGAATGTACAGGCAGCTAAAGTCTAGTGATGTAATGTGCAACTTAGTAAATAAGTACAAATCTGTAATATTCAAATTTTATATTGTAATTTGGTGTATTAATATGAAATTGTAAAAATGTCCTATAACTGGACTATTACTGTCACTTTAGACTTTATAAATGTATTCTATTATACTTATTATTTATTTTTTATTATTTAATTTTGTATACCTGTAATGTAATCATATGACGTCTATTGCTTCTGTCACAGCTTAATGATAAAAATAGATTATTGTTATTGTTATTGTTATTATTATTATTATTATTATTATTATTATTATTATTATTATTATTATTATTATTATTATATTGCTTAAAGTGAGTATTGACTACATTTTGATAATTAATATTAACTAATTTTTCCATGTTATGTAAAAATAACATCAGAGCTTATCGTTAAATAATTATATTGATAGAAAAACTTATTTAATAATACGAACTTAAATTCCAGCTCTGAGTAGGACGTTTCAATAAAATTCATGTTGTAAAGTATCCAGAGAAACACCAAATTTGTTTTTCAAAAGATAACCTTGATTTCTTATCATCCATGGTTTTATTTTGATGTTTCAATTTTTTTCTGAACAACTTAATATGGCAAACCACAGGCAAAGAGGAAACTATTTAAATTAGAATGTTTCATGGTTACACTAAATTTGTTTTCAAATTGCTCACAACAAATAAATGAATGAAGAAATTCTTACTTTTTGATGATAATCAGCCAACACCTTTTGGTATTCTTTCATCTCATGTTTCTTCATTTTAAATAGCTTAAGGTACAGTAACGCTTGACACCGCAAGCTGAAAAAAATAAACAAAAATAAAACTACACTTTTTTAAATTATTTTTCATCTATTAATTAAATTATCACTCCGTTATCCTGTAATAATAATAATAATAGCATATGTAATTGGAAAAACAACAACAACAACAACAACAACAAAGGTTAGTTATACCTCTAGAAGGAAACTACAGATTGCACTAAGAAGCAGAGAAATATTAACCATACAGATATATGCCTTCAACAAGTAAATCCGAAGTTTACAACTAATACATTGTACAAAGATCTTCAACTTCATTAATAACGAAGCTGATTTACATAAACTGATTTCTATAAACACAACCACTGAAAGTAACAACACATGAAATGTGTCTTGTGGTATCCAAATACCCTGTACTAATACAATGTATAAAAAGCTTCAGTTTCATTAAATAATACATAAACTAGTTTTCAAAAACACTATTATCAATACATAACACCATGTGAAATAAAGCCCTTGGGTATCCAAGTACCCTGCATGAGTACTGGAGTGATTAAAGTATGTATGAACTTCACAAAAGCAAAAACATGAAACAATAATAACCTTCTTAACATAGATCAACTCCCATACTTATGTACACAATTCATACAATAGGAATTTCAACTTCCAATTTTATATAATAGAATTTGTATTTTTCTGCAAGGATTGTTTTAACTATACATTGCTTAATCTCTGTTGATACAGTTTAGGTAATTCTATGAACGATGTGGAAATTGTCGATAAATTCCAAGTCATGAAGCAATGAGGAGATTTATCTGAGAATTTTCAAAGCATGAGTGGAATTTAACGCAACTAAAAAAATTTGAATTTAATAAACTAGATAATTATTTCAGTAAGTTCAATTAGTACAAGCATCCAGGGCCAGATCCAGCCTAACACTGGAGAGGAGTGAGGTTGTAGATTTTTGTTAAATAATAAATATATTTTGTTATTATATTGTACAGTATTTATGAACTGTAGATATAATACTTCTATAATAAGATTGATTAAATAATTACATAATTGGAACATAAATAAGTATTTGAATCAATTTTGCCAAATACAGGAAGGTAAACAAAAACTCTAGGCCTCTTGGCCCCCCTGGATCCGCCAGTGCATGCACCAATCTCTGCTCACAATATATACAGCAGCCTATAACGATTTAACAATCACAAAGCAGCATCTCGTGGCATGCAGATTCTCTGAGGAGGTGAAAATTGATAACTGATCATTTTGCATGGGACAATATTCCCTGAGTAGTTGGTCTGGTTCCAATTCTTGCATGCTATTAACGGAAATTTCTTGAGAGGAATAGTCAATAAAATGTACATTTTAGTAATGAAGTAGTAATATAATAACCAATTTGACCAGACAATTGTTATTGTTCTTGACACACTATAAATATAATGTATTATTATAAATACAAGGTCCTCTGAATTACAAATTCCACCAATGCCCTTTTCTAAACATAATTAGTTCAATTTGAAACAAATATTTTTATGACTTATTCCATGAAATGTTATCTATTTTTCTCTAATTATTTTATTGTAATGTGATTTAAGTTTAAGTTTTCAACAAAGACTCATACCCATTATTTTGTCTCATTAGAATATTTCCTTGGAGCAAATTCATGTTAGAATTTATTTTATTTCTGAATTTTCTGACTAATAATGTACTATGTAACATATTTGCATTACACTGTACTATGAACATTACTTACTCTATCACAGCTAATGCTATAATTTTTATGAAGTCCAGAACAACGGAGAAAATTATCTTTTTAGTTGTCAAAATTAATTTAATTTTATCAAATCATCATCAGCATTTTTTTAAAAAACAACTGAATTACACTCAACTGCAAGCCTTTGTGTGTTCCAAAAGGACTAGCAGATATTTGCTGCCCATGCATATGGTTTTAGAAGCACTTGTGGGAAACAATCAGAAAGGGTCTGTGTACTTGCAAAGGGATTAATTCACAAGGTGTTCTAGAAAAAACTTCTCTGAAATTTAGTTCACTGCACTACTGCACATTTCTACGAAATATGATAAGCTATATTCATTTTCTTATCTTAAGACAGCATAAATGTATTTTATTACAAACAGAGGTTCTCCTGAAGACTATCTGATCTAGTTTTCTTGTCCATTTGATAACATTAAACCAAAATTTTCTGTCTATTAGTAATAATTAGTTAATGTTATTACACCACTGCATTTCCCAATGATCACAATAAATAGCTTGTACTGAATTTTAGGACTATCCATGCATCCTGGATATCACTTTCCAAATCTATTTAATTCTATTTTTGTGTTAGTGTTGCAATTTTATTTCGGCTTACAATTTTCTCCCACTTTGCATGAGCCTACAGATTTCCAAGTATTACTACTGCCTCTTCTAAAGTGCACATGAAACACAGAGTATAAACTGCCAAATATGATTAAGCTTTATCTGAATTCTTTGGTTAAATCATACCCCAGAGACACTTAATACCCAATTAAGTTTTTAAATATATGATTATGTTTTCTACAGCAATAACATATAAAATTAATTTACAACCTGCCTCTGTGACCAAACACCAATGGAGTCTCTTTACTTTCTTGTATACATACGTATATATGAGAGTAATAAATTAAGTATAGAGAAAGTTATGTAATACTGCGGAAAATAGATTTCCAGATTTCAATGGAAATACACATTTTGGGGTCGTCTGATACCAAAAAAAAAAAAAAAAAAAAAAAATTCAAAAAAAACAAAAAAACGTTCTTTTCAAATGTCCATGCAGCCATCTGTCTGTCCGTCTGTCGTATAAGAACAAATCTAGCGCCTAAACCACAAGTACCATCTTTTCCAAATTGAAGAAACCCCTGTCCATCTGGCTCTAGTTGTCAAACGTTCTTTAAAATTGGGGGTACTTCACATGAATGAAGCCCCTCAAACATTCCCAAAATTTTCTCAAAAACGGCTCCAAATGTTTTCTTTAAATTTCTTGTAAGAATAGAGTAAAACACACTTATAAAGGTGGCATAGGTCCCATTTTCAAGGTTTACTTTGCATTTTCGAAAATTGCAAAAGTTTGAATTTTCTGGGGGGTCTTCCTTCAACTATAAAATTGAAGACACAGATTTTTCCTTCAAATTAAATTTGTTACCCATAAATAGTTCTTTTATTAAGGTTATGTAGACTTTTCTGAAAATTTTAGTAGTTTTGTGCAATAGAGCATGCAATATTTGCAATTAAAGTCTCAGAAACGGCTTCAAATTTTTTCTTTAAATTTTTGCTTAGTGCCCAACCAACCCTATCCAATGACATAAAGGTCACATTACTCTACATTTTTGTAATTTTTGAAAAAACAAAAGATTTTTTTTTGAATTCTCTCTCATGTCGGTAATATTTACCTTAGAGGCGATTTTTTCACACTATTGGATTTATACATGCTTTAAATAATGACAAATAAAGTTTCCCGAAAACTCAACAGTTTTCTGTAAAAATGAGCTCAAAATTCCGAATTTTCAGAGAAGTTCAAACGCCATTTTCTCAAAAATGGCTCCAAATTTTTTCTTCAAGGTTCTCCAATGGATAGTGCTAATTGCACTGTTTAATATGAAGTAAAGCTGATTTTCGTGTATTCTTTTGTTTTTTTCAAATATTACACATATGTAATTTTTTTGAAATATCTCGCATGCCATTATTATGCACATTTCCATCGATTTGTACACATTACTACATTTGAGTGGAAGTGGCTTCAAAGGACTTCAAATGAAGTTTTTTGAAAACTCAAGAGATTGCTGTCAAAAAGAGCTTTGCGTTTACAGTAATGCTTAATCGCCATTTTCTTAAAAATGGCTTCAAATTTTTCGATGAAAATTTCTACTTAGGACAAGGTTTCAGTTCTACTATTAAGAAACTGAAAAGTTGAGAAAATGTCAAAAAAACTAACTTTCGACTATAATAGTTGGCAACTGACAAGAGAATGGAGCAAGACCTTCAATCCAGTTCACACCAAGGAAATTAGAAAGTCTGTGCCATTCTGTAGCACCTCTAGTTCTGTTTTCAGTACGTTAAATTTTCACTGAAGTTTAAGTTTACATTAATACTACTACTTTTTGAAGACTAAAAATTTGACTAGCATAAAAATGTCTGCAACCCTCGATGACTTCCCACAGAAAGCATTAATAAGGCTTTAGAAACACTAAACGGCATTGTTAGTGACAACAAGAGAAAAATAATAAAACCTGTTTGTTTGTTTTTCGTTTGTGTGTTTGAGAATAAGAAAAATATTAATTTACATTCTTGTGCTTAGTGAATACTGTTAGAGAATAGAAACAACTGACATACTCACCTCAAAACAGCCAATTTGTTGTCAATATTGGCTTGAGGAGTGTTGCTCTGTTGGCAACGGAACTTTGAGGAAATATACCTGTGAACAACAGAAATTAAGAGTATATAGTATAAACCATTCAATGAGTTCTATTTGGAATCATTTTCACCACAAACTTTCACATGGAATAAAATATAATGAAATAAATTTCTTTTCATTAACTTCAGAGAAAAGATTTCAGAGTACACATTTTTATTGATTTTCCTGATCGTATTCTGCCCAGTATTTCAGTAATCAGCTTAACATGAGCCTAGTTCAGTGACTAGACATGAATTGCGACTTGTTTAACATATTAATATATTATGGATTTTCCGATTAAGAAAAAAAGTTTCTTTTATATGAACTTATTATCTGAATTTCGTTAAAATTTATCTCTTGGAAGTAGCTTTCAGAAACTATTATAATTTTCCTAATTAATTTCAGGATCTATATCAGCAAATTTATGTAACCCTTTTACTACTAACTTTTACAAACTAATAGTGTTAAAACAGCAAATACTTTTGCGTCCTTAAGCAGTCGTAATACTGCAATTACTCTCCGAATTAACACATCTCAGTCATATTTTTTATAAAACCCATTACAAAACTTAGAACATTAGGTGTGGAACCTTAGATATTTTCAAGCAAATATAAACACAAATTTGACAATTTTAACCACGTTTCATACAGCTAAATCATGTCCCAACAATATGATGTAATACTTAAATATTTTTAATAAATAACGTGATACTTCAAATTAAATACATTTATTCAGTAGTTATAGAACACTTGCATGTGAACAAAAGATACTCCTAACTTATTTTTTTTTTACAATACATACCAAAAATACCACACTAATAATGAAAAACACAAGCAAAGAGTTTACAACAAAACAAGTTATCAAATAGAAAAGATAATGAAACAGAATATATCAACAGTAATTCACACAACTATAGCTGCTGTTATGCAGGGTGGAATGCCGGTGTTGCATTCCAATCTGATAAATCCTACAGGCTAGCAATTTTCCATTCATATTACATGTAAATCGTATTTTTAAGAGAGAAAACCTACATCAATAAATTGAGAATGCCGAAAAAATTTTGAATTTTTTCAATTTTTGAAAAATCAGGGATTCTAACAAACAGGAGTTCTGCACCTTTCTCTTAAGCATCATTTACGCAATCTAAGGTGAAAATTTAATCAAAAAAGGTGGTGCTGTTTTTAGGAAAAAATTGTTTAAAGACAATAAAAAAACCCTATGTTTGACACAAAATTTTGCAAAAAAAGATTATTTTTTTTTGAAAAATTGAACATGACATCATTTGAAGGTCTGTTTTCGACAACACATTTCATTAAGAAAGAAGTTTATCTTCATAATTCTAATTAATCAAACAGTTCCACTTATTTTTGACATTCAAGAATAAATGTATTATGCGTATATTATTACATATAGTATTTTCTGATGACGTTTCGGCTACACCTTTCAGCCATCTTCAGACCTGTTTTTTAATTGTACATTTTAACAATTTTTAGTACATTATTTTTAATACATTTTACAATAAAAGTCTGTAGAAAGAAGCTTACCTTATAAATTACAGTTGGAGTTTTACTGTACTAGCATATTTACATTATAAACATTATTATTGTAAGCGTGCGTACTTCCGCTTGCTGTTACTTCAGTTCTGTTTACCATCTCCTTGAATGATCTTTTAAAAAAGGGAACAAAAATGAAATTCAAAATTACCTCTTTTGTCAGTTTTCTCAAAAATATTAGAGAGGCTTTTCCATATGCAAATGGCAACCTTTCTCAGGAAAACGAAGTTTTTTAAGACTCACAACATGGTTTTAGAAAATCAAAATCTACAGAATCTGCCATTTTTTCTTTTATTAAAGATATTGCTTCATCAATAGACCAAAATGAAGAACCCATTGGGATATTTTTAGATCTTTCAAAAGCTTTTGACGTTATTAACCACAACATCTTGCTCTCAAAATTACCTTTTTATGGAATTCGTGGTATTGCCCTAGATTGGGTAACTTCGTACCTTAAACATCAATCTGAAAGAGTAGAAATACCGTACTGGCATGAAAGGACATTATTTACTTAATTTCCAATTCTTTGCCAATTGAACATGGGGTTCCGCAAGGTTCAATATTAGGACCTATCCTCCTGTTGTACATAAATCCTCATCATACCCTCATCTATTAAAAATACAAGAACAATCCTGTTTGCCAATGACACGAATGTTCTTTGCAAAAAAGAAATAATAAATAGTACAATTTCAGAAGTTTCAAATTGGTTTTGTAATAACAAATTAAAAGTTAAAGTAGGAAAAACTGTCTCAATGCAATTTTGCGTTTCAAATCTGCAATCGTATGCTCCGTTCAAAATGAACAATATGCAATTAGCTGATGTTAAGGTAACAAAATTTCTAGATCTCTCAATTCAGTCAAACCTCAAATGGCAGGTACATATAACAGAATTAAACACTAAATTAAGCTCATTATGTTATGCATTCAGAATTCTTTCTAATTCTGTCAGCCTTCATGCTCGTTGCGTGTATTTTGCAAATGTACATTCCCGCCTGAGATATGGCATAATATTCTGGGGAAGCTCATCCTTTAGTGCCCAGACATTTAGGTTGCAAAAGAAAATTATTCGAATAATGAAAAAATGCCATCCACGTGATCCCTGCAAGTCTCTATTCATTGACCTTGGAATCTTACCGTTGCCTTGCCTATTTATTTACCAATCTGTAGTATTTGTCAAAAATGACTTACTTAACGGTGGGAACATATTTTTGTATAATACTGATATTTATAGTTACAAACACAACGTAGAAATCATGTTCATCAAGTGTCAGTATCAACAGCTCACTACAAAAAATCCACATACAATACATGTACGTTAATTTACAACACATTGCCAGATGAAATTAAACAATTAAAATTGGTACACAAATTTAAGTTAAAAGTAAAATCTTTTCTGCTGCAAAACTGTTTCTATACAATTAGAGACTATACTGATCGTCAAAAAGAAAAATAATGTTTACTTTAATAAAACCAAGTAATAGTATAATAAATTAGAATACATTTGCATTGTATAATTAAAAACAAAAGACTTAAATGCCTGTAACAAGTAATGTACTTCAGCTTCGGGGTCAATGCCCCCATCTCGATCGGGTTTTTGTCCAGTTTCCCTGATCCATTGAGCAAATGCTGAGATGGTCCCCTGATTTGCTTCTGGACGTAAATGTAGCTTCACTATGTACACGTTTTGTTGAGCTTTTCTTTTGCTTGAAGAGGTAGTAGAGCTTAAGGTGAGTTTCTATTTAGTTAGCAATACAGAAAAATCAAATCTGCAGTTAGTTTACCGTTGCAAATAAGTTTTCTATAACTCGGAAATGAAAATATCTAGGTTTTGAAATGTTAATCTCTCCCTTTTTAAAATTTAATGTAGTTATTGTTGTTATTATTATTATTATTATTATTATTATTATTATTATTATTATTATTATTATTATTATTATAACAATATTTTTTTTATCTTTCAACTATTAATAGTTAAATTATTGAGAAGGGATTCTGAAACTCAAGAAAGCGTGCGCAGATGATTTTCTCCTCCGTTCGTCACAGAGTTTTTTACTGTTTTTGACTAAATAAATATCTAAATATCTGAATACTGGAGACTGTTACAAGATAAAACATGTAATATCCTACGACCAGGAAGAAAGGGTGTGTGTGTGTGTGTGGGGGGACGACAATGAGGAAGAATTAATTTTGATTTTTATTGTTAAATTGGGAAAGCAAGTTGTCGTAAATTCCAGTGAAGGTGTTGGATTCAATCATAGTATTTAAAGTTGCATTCATTTTTATGTGTAAGGTCTCTGATACTAATCTCGTGCTTTTCCGTGGTTCATGGTCCAAAATATTAATTTGTCAGAAATCCATTTTATGTCCTGTTTCAATTTGATGTTTCGAGATCGAGTTTAGGTTTTGAAAAGGTACTTACATGTTTCTTTGATGTTCTGATATTCTTCACTTAAGTTTTCTTAGTGTCTGCTCAATACATGATTTGGGGCATTGGGTACTATTAATTTTATAAATGACATATTGTTTTTCCATTTTTGCAATCTTATCTTTGTTATTCTTAATAACGCTTTTTTGTTTAGAATTTTTCATACAAATATATAATTTTGTTCTGGAGGAAGTTGTTTAATGAATGTATCGTTAAATTTTCCTGGAATTTATGACAACTTGCTTTTCCAATTTAACAATAAAAATCAAAATTAATTCTTCCTTATTGTTTCCTCCCCCTTCCTTGGCCATGAATATTACACATTTCGTCTTGTAATCTTCTTCAGTATTCGAGGAGACGGTAAACAGAAATGAAGTAACAGTGAGCGGAAGTACACACGCTTACAATAATAATAATGTATATAATGTAAATATGCTAGTACAGTAAGATTCCAACTGTAATTCATAAGGTAATCTTCTGTCAACAGATTTTTATTGTAAAATGTATTGAAAATTATGTACTAAAAATTGTTAAAATGTACAATTAAAAAATAGATCTGAAGATGGCTAAAAGGTGTAGCTGAAATGTCATCAGAAAATACTATATGTAATAATATTCACAAAATACATTAATTCCTGAATGTCAAAAATAAGTGGAACTGTTTGATTAAAATAATTGATAGACATTCATCGAAAAGAGAAAAGAAAGTAACTTCATAATTGAAGTTTTAGAAAGATGTGGAAAAAACATTTTTTTGTAATTTTCAAAAATCAGAATTTTCAATGAACAAGATACCTGCACTATTCTCTTATTTGTTCTACGCTAAAAATTGTTAGCGTTGTTTTGAGAAATAATTGTTTAAATAAAATTAAAAACCGACTCCGTTTCACGCAAATGTACGTGAAAAGGACTCAAATTTTCGAAAAATTGTACATGACCTTATTTCAAAATCTGTCCTTAAGGAACAGATTTCATTAAGGGAAAAAATCTCCATCTTCAGAACTGCAGTTTTAGAAAGATGCTGAAAAAGTTTTGAAATTTTGTAATTTTCAAAATATCAGGGTTTTCAACAAACATGATTGCACCCTTAAACTTCCTTCACACTATCCAATAAAGTTGAGCCAAAAATATTGGAGCCACTTTTTTGAAAATTTTGAAAATGTACCAGAGGTTTGATGTAATGTCCCCCCCAAAATTAAAATTTCGATTTCAAAATCAGGGGACGCAACATTATCCAGATCGATAGGGGAACAACTCTGGAGAAAACTGGCTGAATGGTTTAGCCACTAGCATGCAGATGGACAGACATTTTGCCATCAATTGATTTTTCAATATCAAGGACCCACAAAACATGGATTCTGGCTACACATGTTAGAGGATATTTTTTCTAAATTTAGCAACAGGATTTATTCACTTTTTCGTTACCAGGCCTGGCAATAAGAGTTTTTCTGCCAAACATTCACCACTTTTTCCCCACAGCATTACACAACTTTCTCTCTACTAGAGAGCAGTAGTAATGAAGTAAAAAGAAGAGAAATATGCTCATCTGGAAAACATACAATTACTTATCTGCAATTACACAGTCACTTCAAACGGAATGGCTTTTAAATACAGAGACAACTTTAGCAACAGCATGTACTAACTTTATTAAAGACAAAGTGTCCTTGTACATGGTGAAGGCAGCCTTCTCTGTTAATGTGTCCTGCTCCATGGCATTCCCTGTCAGCAGGAAGAAGAGCACAGCCTCCAGGTACTGCATTCCCTGTGCTGTGTGGTCAGTTTCTCGGTCTGCACCGTGTTTCAGCCTCTTGGCCTCCGTCAGGTACTGGTTCTGATCCCTGCTGGCAATTATTGCAGTTCAGGCAAAGAGTCAAGCATATATAAAAATACACAAAATGTTATATTTCAATACAACTAAAATAGTTATAGGCTGTTGAACTTTGGTTTATTAATGTCTAAGTGGGACAATACATTTAAAGAAGAACATAAGACTTGCAGAATTTCTAAAATAATTAGGGACAGAGAGAGAGGGGGGGAAAGAAAGAGAGAGAGAGGGGGAAAGAAAGAGAGAGAGAGAGGGGGGAAAGAAAGAGAGAGAGAGAGGGGGGAAAGAAAGAGAGAGAGGGGGGAAAGAAAGAGAGAGAGAGAGAGAGAGGGAAAGAAAGAGAGAGAGAGGGGGAAAGAAAGAGAGAGAGAGAGAGGGGGGAAAGAAAGAGAGAGGGGGGGGAAGAAAGAGAGAGAGAGGGGGAAAGAAAGAGAGAGAGAGAGAGAGAAAGAAAGAGAAAAAGAAAGAGAGAGAGAGAGAAAGAGAGAGAGAGAGAAAGAGAGAGAGAGAGAAAGAGAGAGAAAAAGAAAGAGAGAGAGAGAGAAAGAGAGAGAGAGAAAGAGAGAGAGAGAAAGAGAGAGAGAGAAAGAGAGAGAGAGAGAGAAAGAGAGAGAGAGAGAGAAAGAGAGAGAGAGGAAGAAAGAAAGAGAGAGAAAGAAAGAAAGAGAGAAAGAAAGAGAGAGAAAGAAAGAGAGAGAAAGAAAGAAAGAGAGAGAAAGAAAGAAAGAGAGAGAAAGAAAGAAAGAGAGAGAAAGAAAGAAAGAGAGAGAAATGAAGAAAATGATTGCATTTTCCTTTGCACCAGTCCTGAAAAAAATGTTGGATATGTTGGATTATGCTTGACATGTGTACTAAGTTAGAGCTCAAAAGTTTCTAACCTGCTCAAGTTACAAAACACACATTACGGTAAAAATCCATTTTTTCATCAAATGAATCCTCAAAACGAATTTTACCACTAAAATCTCTATTTCAATTGTTTAGTTTGCATCAAAACCTTTTCCTGGGTACCAGTGGTTAGAGGATAAGTTAAGCTGCTGGTGCTACAGAATGGCACAGACTTTCTTGTACTAGTTAGTTTTCTAATCTGTTTCGTTTGGTTTCCGGTTTTGTCCCCATCTCTCCTCCTGGCTGGTTCCTATTGGCATCAAAAGTAATTTGTCGCAGATTATTAATTTTTCGGTTCCCTAGTTGCACAATACAACTTGTGGAGCTACAACAGAACATTTTTTGTGCTTAATTTATAACTCATGTAATTTGTGAAAATTAGAGAGTTGAACAAAAATGGACCATTTTTTAAGTAGCCATTGTTCTATCTGAGGAAAAAATTCAAGGAAAATTTTGGAGCAGGTTTTGAGAACAAATATTTAAATTTGCCTTTACTTCAAGTATTACTACAAGCACTTTGAAGCAGGGAATGCAATACGTAATTACTATAGTCTAACTATAAATTATGCAAAAATGATGAATGCAAAATATAGCTGTGAAATTTCAATTAATCTACTCAACTACTTACATATGTAGTAGTGGTTATATGAGGAGCAATAGTAAAAGATTCAAATGGATGTACATGAAAAAATCACTATGTAAGTAATACACTACAATGACACTTAAACCAGAATATGAATATGTATTATGACCCATCTACACACACACACACACTCACACCCCTAATACTTTTTTTAATATTCCACAGATAATAGCTCTCGTGTTTATACTGTATCAACACACTGTTTGATAACAACGTTCATGTCATGGTAACCGTTCTATCCCTAAATCACTGGCAAATCTCTAGGCGTGCAAATGCAGAAAAATCACATTTGCGGTAATATTTACATGAAGAAAATGTTATAAAACAAAATATTTAGAAATTCTTTTCAATTGTCATGATGGTTTACTTTTCGTTTTTCTGCAATATATACATTTTATCCCGTTTATGATTAAAAACACCTACATTTCTCAGGAAATTCGGTGACAAATTTTCCATAGTTTTTTAGAAAATTTGGTTCAAATATTTCAGAAAAACTAAATTTTTGAAAAAACAAGAATAGAGTAACATGGTGTTTATGTCATCATATAGGGTTCATTTAATACTACCCCTACCAAAAATTAAAAAATTGGAGCCATTTTTGAGAAAATCTTGTTTTTGTTATTTTTTTAAACTGCAATTATTGCCCGCAATATTGTACAAAATCTACTAAACTTATCCAAAAAAAGAAAAGTACATGACCTCAAAGAAGGAACTACTTATGGACAACAATTTTCATTTGAAGGAAAAAATCTCTTATCCTCAATTTTATAGTTGTAGGATGATGAAAAAAATTCTAACTTCTAATTTTCGAAAATTCAGAGTTAACCGAGAAAATTGGACATATGCCACCTTCATATGTGTATTTTACTCTATTCTTACAAGAAATTTAAAGAAAAAATTTGGAGCCGTGTTTGAGAAAATTTTCAAAATGCCTGGGGGGGGGGGGCTTTAAGTAAAGGACCCCCAAATTTAAAAGAACGTTTTTTCAAAATTTCAAAGCTTCAACTAGAGCCAGATAGACCGGGGTTTCTATAATTTGAAAAAGATTGTACATGTGGTTTAGGAGCTAGTAGTGTTCACAAAGCCCCCCAGACTTTTTCAAAATTTTCTCAAAAACGCCTCCAAATTTTTTTCTTTAAATTTCTTATAAGAATAGAGTAAAATAAACGTATAAAGGTGGCGTAGATCTGATTTTTACGGTTAACTCTTTAATTTTCGAAAATTGGAAAAGTGTGAATATTTTTTGGCATCTTCCTACAACTATAAAATTGAAGGCACAGATTTTTCCTTCAAATGAAATTTGGTGCCCATCAATAGTTCTTTCATTAAGGTCATGCACACTCTTTTGAAAATTTTAGTCGTTTTTGTGCAATAGAGCATGCAATATTTGCAATTTCAAAAATTAAAAAAAAACTAAGATTTTCTCAGAAACGACTCCAAATGTTTTCTTTAAATTTTTGGTAGGGTTAGTGCCCAACTAACCCTAACTGCTGACATAAACGCCATACTGCTCTACTCTTTAGTTTTTTTCAAAAATTACAATTTGTTTGACTCGTTTCTCATGTCGGTAATATTTACATTAGAGGCAATTTCTTCACATTATTAGATTTGCGAGTACATGTGCTTTAAATAATGTCAAATAAAGTTTATCGAGAACTCAACAGTTGTTTGTTAAAATGTGCTCAAAATTCCGAATTTTTAGAAACACTCAAACGCCATTTTCTCAAAAATGGCACCAAATTTTTTCTTCGAATTTTTCCAATGGATAGTGCTAATTTCATTATTTAATATGACGTAAAGTTCATTTTCGTGTATTATTTTAAAATAACTCTCACGCCGTTAATACACACACCAAGGAAATTAGAAAAAACAAGAAAATCTGTGCCATTCTGTAGCACCTCTAGTTATTTTTAATGATAGGAATATCTGTTCAGTTGACATGTTCTGTGATAGCTTCTACAACACAATGTATTAATAGAAGTTATTGTTCTGCGAGATTGTAAGCTCTGTATCTTATTTGTATAAGTTTTAGTTTTATTTTGCGCCAAAATGCTGGATTCTACGTGGTTAACATGCTACATTGGTAACGGATGATACTTGAACCCATGATCTTGAGTGACCCTGAAATTCTCCAATCTATAATTCCAACAACTGTAGTTGATTTCTGATCAGACAGCAAAACTAGCCTGAAAATAACTGAAAAAACATTCAAAAGTGCCAAGATATAACAAAAGGGTGATAGTAAGATGGTGGGAAAGATTTCTACAATTTGATTAAACATTACTTTCCCATAAAGCGTAACGATGTGTTAAATGTTCAGATTAATTTGCATTCAACTAGATACATTTTGATATCCCTATGGTCAAAATTTGATTTACGGTGGAGTATTACACTATTCAACATGTTATTAAATAGTGTAACAAAATACCACATTTCTTTAAACATAGACTAAATATGTCTTTCTTGGCTAGGGACCCAAATCTATGGTGGAAGTTAATGTGTAAAAGGTAAACTAAGGGCCAAAGCGGGAAGAGGCACTCACTTGTCTTCGTCGAAGGCGGCGTCATCCTCGGGGTGCTCGAAGTAGGAGAAGTAAACTTTGTGCGAGGAGGCGGAGGCGGCGGGCCAGGGCGTGGATGCCGACGATGGCCCGGGGGTGGGGGCGACGGGCAGGGGTTCGGGCGAGTCTGGGGAGAGCGCGTTGCTGGGGCCGGCGGCGGGGGTGGGGGCGGGCCCGGGGCTCGGGCCGGGGGTGGCGTGGGTGGCGTTGGTGGCGCCGGGCGCCGATGGCGGCGCGTCCCGCTCGTGATTGGTGGGTGGGGCGTCTGCGAGGGCGAGCGCGGGGCCGGGTTGGACGCGCCGTTTCTTCGTGCGCGGAGAGGTGTCTTCGTCAGCGGCGGCGGCGGCAGAGGCTGCGCCGCGGGCGGGCGTGGAGGCGGAGGGCGCGGTGGCGGGCGCTGCGGGCGGGGTGCGCGCGGGCGCGGGCGCTGCTGCGGGCGCCGCTGTGGGCGCTGCTGTGGGCGCTGCTGCGCCGGCGGCGGTCGCGGCCGCGGCCGCAGGCGTGGACGCGGGCGCGGGCGCGGGCGTGGGCGCGGGCGCAGGCGTGCGCCGGCTCGACGAGCCGCCGCGGGCGCTACTTCGCGAGCATTCTGTGGATGTGGAACTGGCGCTGCGCCGTCGTTCGCGCTTGTGCCCGCCGTGCGACGACCGCTTGTGGTGGTTGTGATGATGGTGATGCCGCTCAGACTTTTCCCTGCAGGCAAATATTATGTGGGTGCCGTCAACCGGCAGTTTAACGCATGCGAACGGCACTTCGAAGAACCCCCACACATTTCGCACCAATCGCCAGTAAGGAAAAAAATAAGGATTGTTTTTGCGAACTCTTAATTTCGTTCATTGAAAAGCGGAGTAGAGCGCTGAACAAATGAATAAGGTATTCTCATCAACTACGAGGTGAATTTTAACTTTTGGGAGAAAAAAAATCTACTTTCAACAAAAGGATAATTTACTGTGACGAAAATGTTTTAATTCTTGGCCGTTATCTGTATTGACTGCTAACGACTTTTCTATTTGGCATCATACTTATTTCAAATGTTTCTATCATTATTTACCATTCCAGTTCGTAAGAAATAAAGCAATCTCCACGTTTATTAAAATAAAATGCATGTAAGGAACTTATAACTTATACGGCAAAATCAACTTCAGTCAACACAGTTTCACGTGTAGTAGACCTGAAACACTTCACAGGAATGTATCATAAAACCCAACCGCAATAAAATGCAACCACTAGAAATTGGCGTCATTAACACACTGTTGGAAGTACATACCTGGAAAGTGAAATTAGCAATGCTCAGAAACGTTGTCAAAATTAAGAAAAAAGTACTAAACAAAAAATAAATATGAAATTCGAACTAGTATGTGAACACAAGGAGGGCGCAACATTTCTATTACAGGGAGAACATCATTTTGAAAAGATGGTTAATATACTCGTATTCTGCGAAAACCGGTCAGCGAGAAGGCTTCCTAATCATTAAGGGGCGGATTTTAACGATTTTTTTTCCGTTTGATTTTAGAAAATGCTGTTTAGTATAGAAATTCATTTTATGTTATGACAAAAAGAAATGACCCATTTTTATAGGTCATTATTTTGCATTTTTTGTCGATATCGACTAATACGTAGTTTTTACCGTTTTTTTCGTTATTTCTAATGCATTGTTTGCCGATTTAATCGATTTTAATGTCATTTTTAATGGTACTTGCTTCAAATAATATTTACTAGATGCAAACGTTCTTCACGGAATTACTCAGTAGCTTCTATTTCTTTGCTCAGAAATTGTTTTGACAGCCGTTGTATGTAATTTTTGTGACGTATATCAGCGCCATTGGCGGTTCGGCCGATTTCGGGATAACTAAAGACAGACATATTTCCTTGTAAAGAACAGTCCAAACCAAAAGTTTGCAATCTGAGTTCACTCGAACGGAAGAAGCCTCGATTATAGCAGTAACGTATGTTACTGTTAAGCAATGTTACCAGCTTGAGTTGTTCATCCAAAATGGTTTTGATAAGATTTTTAAGTCATTTTTCTTTGGTTTTAGAGTATTTTTAAAGCATTTTAAGAGCAATTTATTGCTTATTTTGGCGATGTTTTAGGTCAAAGTCCTCCCCCTACTAATCACCTACACCATGTGGTATTTCTTGAATAAGGCCCTTCTATACTTTCAACTGCATGGTTACTAGGAGGACGTGCGAAGGCCGAAGGCCACAGAGGTGCTGAGCAAAGGCTGGGGAGCCCCCCTCCCCCTGCCATGGGGGGCTTCCGCAGGAAGGCGCCGGAGGCGAGCGATAACGCCCGGCCAAGGCGCCTCTGCACTGCAGAGCTCAGCCCGCGCCTCGCGTCACCGCCTGCCCGCGAGGCGAATATCGTCAACGACACCGTGCAGGAATGAATGTCGTGTTGCGCCCTCTAACCCTAACATTGTTTCAGAATGTTGATAAAAAAGGACGCAGAAACTTATTGATCATTACATACTTGTGAAGACAATACTACGGAGGCAATAAATTTCTGCGAAAAGAAACAAACGTTTTCCTCTAGAGTGACTAAAAAGAACGAGTAACAGTAGATCTGCAAGAGTAAGACGTTTGCTCAAGCTACCCACGCTGATGAATGGCGATCTCCCAGAGCAAAGTGCAGAACAATCAACACGAATCACTCGTTTCTCCCATGTCCCTTCCAGCACAGCATCGAGATGAGGAGATGCAATTCAAGATACAACAGAGGAAACAAGGATTCTAACGACCCACCGAGTGGACGTCATGTCGAGATTTTCCGTGCAAAAATAGAACAAGGTTTACAAATAATAATAATAATAATAATAATAATAATAATAATAATAATAATAATAATAATAATAATAAAACACCTCAGGCAATAGGAAACAAAATTAAGCATTTCCTACCGGGACCCTTTTTTTGTGAAAAAAACACTGAACATCGAATAGTTGCTGACGACTTCATTCGCCAGAAGCCAGTCTAATTCCATATCTCGAATATACAAGCGCCCCCCCCCGTACGCGCGCGGAATTGGGCAGAGCAGAGTGGTTGGCGAAGGGGCGAGTGGGCTGGCCGGTGCAGGAAACAGGTGGTGTGGTGTGCCGCCCCACCACCTGCCGGACGGTCGAGGGGGCGCCGCCCCCGAAGCGCCCCGCTCTCGCATTGCGGCAACCACTTCCGTTCGTTCGTTCGTTCGTTCGTTCACTCACACGCTATCATTTCAGACCCGCTCGGAGTCAGACCGGGGTGAAAGCTACAGAGAGATCCTTCCATCCATCGGTAGTTAAACAACTTCCACGTCATTCCTCAAAGCGAAATAGGAAATACTTTACTCGTAATCAATGCGCACCCAAGAGATGATAGGGCTTCAGCCCCTCTCCTCCCCCCTGCCCAAGCAAATGTTACGTAATAAAAAATTAGCGTTCACTCCTTTATAATCTAACGAAAGTCATTCAATACATCGATTTTTAGACAGTAAATATTAACTACAAGTCTACAAATAAAATACAATTTATATTCAACATAAATGAAAAATTCTTTATAAGAAACTATGAAATCGGCACTATATTTGTACCCCCCCCTCCCTCGAAAAATCCTGAGTAAGTCTCTGCTCGCAATACATTATTTTCATTGTAAATTCAGTCTACGTATATGCGAACAAAAATACTTTTTTCAACATGTAAATTTCTTTCGAATACTGCAACATACACGCGATACCACCACGAAAAAATCCCTATACACTCATCTTCTAGCGTGACGGAAGAGAACAAGGGGAATTTTTATTTCGCATTAAAGAAAAGTAAAAGCTGAAGGGAGGGAAAGTTCTTTAAGTCTCATGTCTCATATCGCATATCATGATTACAATCCTCAGTAAAATCGCTTTTGAACCACTACATCCCAAACGTTATGACGCTATAACTAATATAAGCAAAGCGTATGGCCTGCCTGCCGTATACACACGAGTTCGAATCTGAAAAATTTAGCGGATCGCCTGAAAATCCCCACTATTTTTAAAAGAAAACTTTAAGAATCGTAATTCTATCAATGGCTCAAAGGGAGATTATGAATATATAGTATGAACATCATGGATTGTAATAAAGCAAATTGAGTTTCTATTTCTCTCCCTCATAATGGACGTTCATTCTCTGCTGAATCTACCGGTTCTTTCCGTTTTCTGTTTAGTAGTCACGATGAAATGTAGCGAAATGTTTGCGACCTGGTTCCGTTCATCGTGTATTTTTCCAATGGTGGCAGAGGGCAACGACAATATACCACTAGTGTATGTGTGTGTGGTGTGTGTGTGAGAGAGAGCTGGAAAAATCAAATTAAAAAAAAATATTTTCATTTAAATCAGATTTTTTTATTTTAATCCGATTTATTTGATTTAAATACGATTTTTTAAAAATTGTATTAGATAATTCTACTTTAAACCAAAATCGTTCAGTGATTTACTTTTCCTTAATTACTTTAAAAACAAAAAGTTTATTAATACATTAATTTTTATATTGATCATTAAATTATTATAATTTTATACTTAAAAAATAAAAGATACTATTTGAGGAGTCCGGTGCAATACCGCCGTAACTCACAAAATCTTTAAATTTGAGTTATAGTTCTGTGCCCTTGAAACACTTCTTGTGGCATCATCTATTAGCATGATTTAGAAAAAGTAAAAAAGGTTTCCTTAGTTCAAAGAAATTCTACCATGTTTTTTGCATAACACCACTCTAATCAAAAAGAACATATTGTTGAAAACAATTGAATTCATTGAAAAACATAACAATGTTGGGCAGTTAAAAACAATTTAATTTTAGTGTCTAAAACAATTTGTTTATTGCATTGGTATATCATTTGACCAATCAAGCCAAGAATTTTTCCAACGGAAAATTTGTTTATATCGATGTAGTTAATAAATATGTAATGTATCTATGAAAGGTAAGCTTCCACTAATATTGTTTTCTGCTCACATAATGTCTTCATTCATAATGATTGATTCATTTTTAAAACTGATGTATTTTGTCAAAAGAAATGTTCCTGAAGATGGAGATGCACAGATCTCTGAAATGCTGTACAAAGTTATATCAAGACTTAATAGGACACAAAGGTGAAATAAACCAACTTTCATAATTTTTACTTTAAACATGATTGTCTAAAATAAATGGAACTTTTTATTAATATAATGGTTGTTACTTATGCACTTTCCCATTAACTCTTAATGGTCAGTGGGAAGTATGCTTCCCACTTAAAATGGAATTTTATCTATATACACTTAAAGAAAAAGGTTAATATTATTATTAAAGAGAAGAAAAAAAACTTTTCATTTGTTTTAACAATATTAATTTTGGCTGTAAGATGTACTTTACGTGGCTTTAGCAAACATTTGAACACAAATCAAGAATTATCGACATCATTGAAACTTGAAACATGTTTTTCTCCAAACTACCTCGGTGTGGGAGGGCAGTGTTTTGCTGCTAAATGACTTTTTATCTACAGAGAATTAAATGCTAGATAAAAACTAATCAATCATGTACGTCTATTAGTATATAACTATTACAAATTGTTTATTGTTCGTTTCATCAGTTTGTTCATTTTATTATAAATTAGATTGTATTTTGTTTTCTAAAACTGTTCAATTATGTGAAAAAGTTTTTAATGAATATAATACTCTTCATATCAACGTAATTGATTTAAGACTTTTTATCTGAGTAATTTGTATCGTACAAACACTTAAAATACAAATATATTTTCAAATATTACAAATAATAAATACTGATTTAAATCAATGATTTTTTTAAAATAATCATTTGATTTAAAGCACACTCTCTCACACAAACATACACTCACTCTCATACACACACACATGCACACTCTCTCTCATGCAGACATGCATGCACACTCTCTCTCTCACATGCACACACACATGCTCTCTCTCTGTCTCTCATGCATGCACACATGCACACTCACTCTCTCTCACATGTACACACACACACTTAACATCTTCACATACACACACTTAAAATCTTCACACAGACACACACTTAAAATCTTCACACAGACACACACTTAAAATCTTCACACAGACACACACTTAAAATCTTCACACAGACACACACTTAAAATCTTCACACAGACACACACTTAACATAAGTTCTTTTTTGTGAGCTACCCCACCTGAGAGAGGGAGGATTTTGCTCTGAAAATTTTGAAAGTGATCTCGAAGGAAAGAAAGAACTACTATAAATGGCAGTGAGGTCATTGAGTGATGCGCCACTCTATTGCAGTTTTCAGATGTACACATTTTGAAGGAAGAATTCCATACATTAGCGAAGAAGTGATAAAATTTTAACAATGGTTACAATACAAATTATAGATTTTTAATCACATGACAACAAAACTTTCTTTCAGGTTTCCTAATTCATAGATATTTCGTAGGGAAACCATTGCAAACCACGACTTTCAAAACACCTATTGCAAACCACGACTTTTAAAAATCATGTACATCTTTGGGGCACATTGAATATTACCATAGTTATAGTTGGTTTATAGTTAACATAAATAGACAATGGTAATACTCTCATTAGCTCATCTTAAGTGCACAAAGCAAATTCCACCACATTAAGATCTACTTGTAGAAATGAAAAGAATCAGTGAAAGATAACCATAAGCCTCACCAAAGCAGTTCTGATACACAGCTCATTTAATGTTAGGAGGGCAAATGTCAATAAAAGGGAAAGAGGAAAGAAAACAATTCAGGTATGTCATCCTGCCTTCAGACTGAGCAATGGAACCCTATTATTTTGAACGGGTAGGAGGTTGCTCAGAGAGCATATAGACATTCTATGAAACATTGCGGCTTATAACTAGGGGACGGATTTTGATGACCTAAAAAATCGCCAAAAATAATGAATGAAATGCTCTTAAAATGTTTGTAAAATGCTCTAAAAGCAAAGAAAACTGACATAAAAATTTGTTCAAAACCAGTTCAGATGAACAACTCGAGCTGTTGGATATGTTACTGATGTAATTGAGGATTCTCCCTTTCGTTCCAGTGAACTCAAATCGTAATCTTTTCATTTGGATTGTTCTTTCACCAGAAAGGTCTTAGCGTAAGTTATAGCGTAATAGGCCGAACCGACAATGGCGCCGATAGGCATCACAGGAACCTTACGGTTGACATTACAATTTCTGAGCGAAAAAATCAAATAGGCCTCTAACAAATTCTGAGGAGAACATCCTTTTGCATCTCTTAAATATTATCTGAAGCAAGTAAAATTAAAATGATATGCAATTCAATAAAATCAGGGCAAAATGCTTTAAAAATTACGGGAATGGTAAAAAATGATTTATTAGTCGAATTCGACGAAATCTGCAAAAAAAGTATAAAAACGAATCATTTCCTTTTGCCATTGAATAAAATTTAATTTCCATAGTAAAATGCATTGTTCTAAACTGAATAGAAAAAAAAAGACATTTCCTTAAAATCTGTCCTCCACTTAACACCATTTCTAACAGCCCCAATATGCCACACGCGGTTGGATTTCCAGGCCGGAAGGGAACAAAGGCGCAGCGGCGCGTGGGCACTCACCCTCCGTCCTCGTCGTGGCCTCTCGAGCGCCGCTTCTTCTGTTTCTTGGAGGAGCGCTCGCGGGGCGGCGACGCGGCCGCCGGCGCACTTTTCGCCCCTGTCCCTGCCCCCACTCCACTACTCGTCCTCTCACTGCTACTATCACATTTCGATATCACAATCTCGCCCTCCTCCGGAGACTCGGAGGCGGCCGACAACGTCCGTTTAGTGAGCGCGCGCGCCGCCCGCGGCGAGGGCCTCGTGTCAGCCAGCTGCGGCGAGGGCCTCGTGTCAGCCAGCTCGGTGCGCACGCGCACGTCCGCCCCCGTGGCAGCGGAGGCGGTGGCGAGGCGTGCGGGCAGGCGGCCCAGGCGAGCCAGCGGCACCGAACACACCAGACGCGTCTGCAGCTGAGGCTGTCGCGACGACGGCGGTGGCGGCTGTTGCGCCGGCGGCGGGGGCTGCGGTGCCGGGGGCGGAGGCGGACTGGGCTCCTTCGGCGGCCCTCGCGCTGCTTTGCCACGGTCAGGTGGGGGTGGCCGCGGACACGCCGCCGCCGCTGGCAGCTCCTCTTCGGCCGACGACGCGCTGCGCTCCCCCCACTCGAACACGGCAGAGGGCGCTGGCGCCGGCGCGGGGGCGGGGGCTGGGGCTGGGGCGGGCGGCGGTAGAACGACCTGTGGAGGTGGCGGGGAGGGGGAGGGCGACGGTGAACGAGGCGGTGGAAGCTCGCGGACCACCAACGGTAGCGTCTTGGCACCGCCTTTGCTGGGCGATGCCACCACCTCCGCGGGTCCCGCTTTCGCGCCTTGACCTTTCCCGCCCTTGCCGCCTTTGCCGCCCTTGCCACCCTTCCCTCCCTTGCCTCCCTTCCCGCCTTTCCCGCCCTTGCCGCCCTCGTCGACCGTGCCCGAGAAGAGCTTCCACAGCGTCTGCTTCTTCTTGGAGTCTTGGATGGCCTTGCCCTCGGTATCCAGCTTGGGCGGGCTCTCCTCGGCCTTGGCGAGGGCTGCTAGGCGCGCGGCGGGCGAGCGGTCGGGGCTGTCGCGGTCGCTGTCGGAGGGATGCGTGCGTCGCGGGGGCACGCCGTCCGACTCGGAGCTGGAGGAGTGCCGCTTCTGGGGCACGCGCTTGGGAGGGACGTCACGCTCGCTGTCGCTGGAGGTCGCCGTTGGGCACTCGGGCGCCGACTTGAGCATCTTGCGGCGGGCAGTGCTGCCGCCGCGGGTGCCTCGCCGCGCCAAGGGCGCCTTGGTCTCCTCCTTGTTGGAGCCGCGCCGCTTGCGAGGCGTCTTCTTCTCCTTGCGCGTGGCGGGGGCGGGCGGCGGGCTGGCGGTGCGCATCTGGGCCCACTGAGTGTCCCGTATCTTCGGCCGGCCGCGCTTCTTTGCCGCCGGTGGCTTGGCGGCCAAGGTCCACTCGTCCGAGTCGCTGGAGGAGGCGCGCGGGGGTGGTGCGGGGGCGGCGCGGGGCGCGCGAGGACTGGGCCCTTTGGTGCGCGTGGGGGGCGGCGGCGGGGGAGGCTGCCGCGGCCGCGGGGGGGCCTCGTCCCACTCGCTGGACGAAAGCGCCGGCGAGGGCTTCCGCGGGGGCGGAGCCTCGTCGGACGATGAGCGCGCGGCGGCGCGGCGCGAGGCGGGCGCGGCGGCGCGCCCGAATAGCCTGTCTCGCGCGCGCCGAGCGGCCGCAGGGCTGTAGTCCCCGTCGTCGTCGTCCTCGGAGTCGGAGACGGGCGCGGCCCGCGCCACGGGCCGCTGGCGGCGCTTGAAGCGGCGCTGCGGGGGCTGGGGCGGTGAGGGCGCCGGGGCCACCACCTCGGGCTCCGGGTCAGACCCAAGGTCGGAGAGCAGTGCCGTCTTCTCCGTGAGGTCGGCGGGCAACGCGTCGCTGGTGCGCGCGTCCTCGTCGCTGCGGGAACCTGCTGCTGGCGCGGCGGTGGCGGCGGCGGCGGCAGCGCTCCGACGTCCGTTCGCAGCACGCCCCGTAGGCGTCGACGCCGCAGGCGATGCGCGCAGACCCTGTCGAAACGTCACCGCTGTCATGTGGCATTGACCCAAATTCCCTCAAAACATATTCCACGTCAGTGTTTTTATTCAAAATATCGTGAGGCATATGCTGGTCTAATAATGTTGTCTACTCCAGCAGTAATGCCAAGTCATTACGAGTTACGCCTCTTCACTATTAACAGTTTACAAATGAAATACGTTCCTTCAAATGTGGTCAATTAGGGGCACGCAACGGCGAAATCCCAAATGCTCCGCATTGCTCCGCATTGAAGTACACTATAACAACTGTGATAAGTCAAGTACCCTGGGTTTAGTTGAATGATTAAATCGGCATCCAGCGTCAGGAATAATAGCATTGTTTTCAAACTCTTAAGTCAAAGAATACGCGTTGTTAAGACAATTTCACACAATATTCTATTTTAACGTGGCAAACTGTGTCCTATATACTCATTACATGTGACATAAGACTCTTCACAATAAATAACCGGTTGAGCGCAACGATTTGAAATTGTAGAATGCATAGTATGCGATGTGTTGATACCTGCTTAATATGTTACCTCGACTCCCCATGTCCACCCACATGCTATCTGCAGTCCACTTCCGGACACGCGCCGATGCGAAGCATTTGAGCCAATTAAAATCTCGTAGCACGCGATTAAATTCGGAGTTAACATGATTTTTCGCGTATCCCACTAACCACTTTTCCGCGAGAACAAAATGGAAAAGGAAACTGGAGCGAGTCGCAAAAGGAAGAGAGCAGGAGGGGTGAAGGTAGTTGAGCAGCGTGCGAGTTCCTCGTACCTGCGACGCGTCCTCATTGGACTCCGGCTTCGGCAAGAAGGCCTCGAGGTTCCAGCGCTTGGTGGTCTCCTCCTTGGCGAGAGGCGGCGGGCCGGGGGCGGCCGTGGCGGTCGCCGAGGCGGCGGCGCCACCGCCGCCGGCGGAGGCCAGGGCAGGCGACGCGCCCGCGGACCCCGGTGGCGCCGCCCCGGCCCCGACCGCCAGCACGGGCGCCGGCGCCGCATCGCTGTCGTGCGGCGGCGGGGAGCTCGCGCCCGACGACTCCGAGCTGGACTCGCTGTCAGAGCCCGAAGGCGAGTCGGAGTCGCTGGAGGAGGTGTAGGTGCCATGCGCGGGGGCGGGGCTGGGTCCCAGGCCCGGGCCGGGCCCCGGTGCAGGCGCCGCCGCGGGGGGCGGCGGCGGAGGCGGTGACACGATGGGCGGCGGCGGGGACACTAGCGGAGCCAGGAGGTCGGGCGCGGGCGCCATCTCCACGCTCATCATGTCCGAGTCGCTGCCCGCGTCGGCGCTCCCCCCTGCGGCTGCGGCGGAAGCGGCGCCCAGGACTCCACGCCTGCGCGCCACACATTGCGTCACCCACCGAAGGCTCATACAACTTTACACCATTGGTCAGTGATCTCTTACAATTTTTTTAAATATCCAAACTGAATTTTCTAGTTATTGTCGATAGAAGTGACTATTTAACAAAGTTCATACCTACATTTCTTATCAATGATGAAATCAATGTTATCAATGAAACGATTGAAATTAAAAGTAATATATTATCGCTTACGTGTAAGTCTAACACAATTTTGTTAACTACTTTTAAGCGTATCATTGGCTGACGAGTTCAAGGGGCTAATAACACTCTTTTGAGTTAGGGTGATTGAAAATGTCACATTATGCACAAACATCCGAGTATCCTCGTCCGTGGAACTGATTTAACAGCATTTGTGGTTCACTCGGAGAGTAAGAGGCGACCAGAAGGGCACGAGAAGTTACGTAATCGTCGAAGGTTCGTACAAGCTCCCTTGCAAAAAAATTTCATTAATGCTAAGATCCAGGCACTTTGTACGTACGTGTTTCCGCGCTATTCCATCATGCAACAAGATCTCATAAAAAAAAAACACCATTTAGTTCTTGTTAAATAATGATCGATTACAAGACTTTTCTAAGTCGATTTTTAACTTTGTGATTCAATGGTGTTTCCTCTCTTTAGAAGTACCGTAAATGTAATATTCCCAGTCTCCGACTTTATAGACTTATACAACTGAACATGAATAAGTAAGCAACATAAACAGTCAAGCGCCTCCACGTTAAGGTTGACATGTAGGGTCTATCGTCTTGGTTCCAAAAATAACTTTCGTAACAAGAAGCACGGGTGGAGGGGGATAATAAGGTGCAAACAAAACCAATGAAGCACAAATTATATTCCCCATGGTGGGCACATACATGATTTGTGGCGCGAATGATCGATGAGATATCAACAAGGTACATCACAGGAGCATTTGCCCGATAATAACCAGATTCTAAAAATCTCACAATACGTGAGGTTCTACTGTAAACGCTTTATCTAAAGAGAAATAAACCTTACGCCTGACGTATTACACCCATGTAAGAGAATTTCATGAGATTTATCGAAGCATCTACAGACACGAATCAAAACGAGGAAAGTGTTACTCCTGTAACAAATTCGGTCGTGAGCATCTTGAATGTCGTTTTCAACGGATATGCACGTTATATTCGTAATCTTTTAAGATGCGATTGTCCTTCGAGTAAGCTGACATTGCCCATTGTTAAACGATTACACGAGGACACCCCGGAATTTGTAAACGAGAACTGCAGATTAATGGCTTCCGGACCAAAGGCCACAGATGTAAATATACTTCGTATCTGTGTCACTTTTACTTCGTATGCTTATTAAACGAAACTATATTACAAAATGTAACAGAGACTGTATTTTTTGGCTCAGTTTCTCGATACAAACAAGTACAATAGTTTTTTGTGCAGTCGTGTGTCTCAAAATGATAATTTTGAAGGTGTCTCGGAACAACAGTAAAAAATAATAATAATAATAATAATAATAATAAAAAGCAACTGTTTTAAAATCATTTTTATACCCCCCCCCCAAAAAAACACATAGAAGAAATATTAGCACTAAACGTCGGATCGCATGTACGTCGGGAATTGGAAAGTGTCAAAGTCGTATATGCAGGCAGAATCTTCGTGGCCGTGGCGGCGGTGTGGGGAATCCCGAAAGTGAGAGCTGGCGAGGGCGCTGGGCACTCACCCGAGCGGGTGTTCCTGGGTAGCAGCGGCGGCGGTGGCGACGACAGAGGGGCCGGCGCCGAGGCGGCCCCCCTCGCTCGAGCTGCTGCTGGAGCTGCTGCTCTCGCTGCTGGTGCTGCGGGCGGGCGGGCGCGGGGGCGGCGCGGGTACCTGCGGGGCAGCGCCAGCTGTCAGGCCAAAGCGAGGGCCAGCGATCTCAATCAATACGCGTCCACCACACACAGCGCGATCCCACTTCCTTCGGTGGCGGCCAGGTGTGTTTGTGTACCCCCTCCTCCTCAAGCGGCGCGCGGGCTGGCCCAGAAATGCAAATGACAACACAAAGAAGCGGAGTTTTCCGTCAAGAGAGGGGGAACCCACTGAAAACAAGGCGCAAAGAACAAGTCCACTACAATACTGACTTCAGTTTTTAAGTATGGAAACCGTTCTCAGGATGGAATAATTTCAAAGAGGGTGAGGAACACTGGATTGCGATATCAAAAAGCTCCACGGATGCAGTACCAAAGGATCTCGTGTATGCTCTCAAACCTATAAGAGAACGAAGTTTTAACTTAGTATCTGAAATTACCAACACATAGAGTCCTTCCATTTGAAATTTGATGCTTTACGTAACAAAGGAAATAAATTTTAAAAAATTGTTTACTTAATATCTGAAGGTAAATATGTACGAGTTAAATTGAGATAAACAGGAAATGTGTGTTTCCAGGGAATAAACCCTTTCAACTCTACCAAGTACTGTAACAACTTAGAGTTGATAGGGATTTACTCCGCAGTGTTCCAAATGCCCTTCCCTCACCGCCCACGCCCCCTCCACGGAGCCGCACCAATCAACGAGAGGTTCTCGCGGGATGTAAGGGGAAGGGGGCGAGGGAGGGAAGCGCGGGGATCCCACTGCTGTGGCGCCAACCGCCGCGCCGAACCGTTCGCTCTACTCACCCGCTCGCCGTCATCGCTGTCGGTGGACAGCTGCAAGTCGGCGTCCAGGTCCCTGCGAACACGCGAGGAGGCCGCGTCAACGAGGCGCCGGCGGCAGATGCCGTCGCGGTTGCGGAGCGGAGCGGTACAGCGCGCGGAAAGAGGAGCGGAGCGCGAGCGCCCGCGGGCGGGGGACGCGCAATGGCGGCCGCGGCGCGCGGGGCGCGGGCGCGGGCGCGGGCGCGCTCGGTTGCGTCACCGCTCGAACCGCCGCCGCCGTGGCCGCATCGATCGCGGGCGCCGGTGCGCGGGGCGTCCGGCAGCTGCCGCTCACTTCATCCGCTGTGGGGACTGTGGCAACGGCTGCGGGGACTCGCCAGAGGTGGTGGTGGTTGCAGCAACACAATTGTGATTGCTCTGCCAGATGTGTACTTTTGCAAACTACTAACCAGTTGAAAAGATTGCCAGGGCAACTTTACAATCATTAGGTATTTACTTTTACATGCATTAAAAGATTAATGATTTGTACGTTTGTTTGCTTTTGAAGAATTTAATCGCTTTATAGAACGTGAAAAATGTTGGCAAAGAAAAACCTAATTGAATTGAAGTCATTACGAATTTTATGACCTTGAACTACTTTTTAGGTTGTAGTAAAATCCAAGGTAGTACGAGGTTTCCGAACTTAAAAAAGAAGCCAAGACGTCATTCCCAAGATAAACAAATACTCTACGTCTACAACAAATTGGAAAGGGAATTTAATGAGCAGAGAAACTGTCTGGCTTATTGACTTATAAGAAAAGGCGGCAGCGGCGCAAGTGGCCGTTGCAGGACGGGTTCCGAGGGTCGCGTGGTGGTCGTGCTGGGCCGCGCGGACGCTCTGGGCTTTCAGGCGCTAACGTCTTTGGGGCGCGCCGCCGGCGTCGCCGCGGGCAGGGGTGTCCGCCGTCGCAAGCCGCGGGGTCAACGGTCGCGCGCAATGAGCCACTCGCGGGCCTCCGGCGCGCGCTCAGGCTCGCTTCCGCGGAGCCTCCGCCGCGGAACAAAGGCCACGGAACGGAGCTAAGCGAGAGCGTGCGCGGAAAGAAAGAGAAGGAAAGCAAGCGAGACGAACGGACACAAAGAGAAAGAGAGAGAGAGAGAGAGAGAGAGAGAGAGAGAGAGAGAGAGAGAGAGAGAGAGAGAGAGAGAGAGCAAAGAACAGGAAGAGGAAAAACAGAGCGCCTCCTAGCGGGCGAGGGAACTCACGTCGAAGGCAGCTGCGCCGGCGCGAGGAGGCTGGGCGGCGCGTGTACGAAGCCGCCGCCGCCGCCCCCGCCGCTGAGTCGCGTGGACGCCGTGAGTGCGGGCGCTGCAAAGTAGAGAAAGCACGACGATGCCGCGTTATACACGCGCTGTCACAGCCGCCACCGCCGCAGGCGCTGCGCCACCTGTTGGCAGCTGGCGCGCGTCAGCCGCCGCGACGAACAAAGAAGCGGGGCCGAGGCTCGCTCCGGCCGCACTGCGCCGCGCCGCGCTGCGCCGCGTGCCCGCCGCCGGAAGCGTCCGCCGAAGCGGCGGGATGGCCGAGCGGGCGGCGCGAGGAGGGGACGGGGCGTCGCCATGACGACGTCCGCGCACGTGGGGGCGACCCGCGTACGTCCCCGCCCCGTCCCGCCGCCCGCCCGGCCCCACGCGAGCGCGCGCGGGTGTGCGGGTCGATGGCGCGGCATCGACGGCGCCCGCGGGGGCTGTGTTTACCCCGCGGACGCCGCCGCAGCCCCAAGTGATAGGCCGCCAGCGGCCATGGCCCTGCGCCTGCTTATCTGCGCGCTCTGAGACGACTTACCGGGTCGGAGCGGCGCGGCGGCACTGGGCAGCGGAGGCATGATGGGGTCGGCGATCTACAACAAGTGAGGGCGCACGCTTAGAAGGGCCACCTTCGTCAGGCGCACGCTACGGAAACGGCCATGATACGCCCACACTCCTCACATACTTGGGCTTTAGAGACGATTATTTCTCATGTTAATGCAATAAAATAAACTTCACAGGTTCTCTTAAACTCCCTGGATTTACTCCTTGTTAATTCACCCCAATGATTTCTTTGTACGTGTAATTAATTTAGAATTACGTTTAATAGCGCGAAGAGTGTCCGTCACCAGGAACGGCCGCAGTGTTTTTTTATCACTTGACCGGTGGAGGTTCTAGCCATGCGCGAAAGCATTCTCTTGACACGAAGCTCAAGAATCGAGGAGGGAAGTCTTAAGATATTTTTTAAAAAAAGGGCGGCTTTACAATTCTCTGTTCGATATTCTGCAATGAACCTGCGCAGAAACACACACACACACACACACACACACACACACACACGCTCAAGCGCACGCATCACGTAAGTGCGTATTCGAATTCCCTAATGGAACACATTTCAATTGCATAGTAACTGCAACCGAACACATGTCCTCGTCTTCCCAGAAACGTTCCCTCTTCTGGCAGCTCAGCCCTGTCGCTGTGATGCCTAGCCTACGCCTCGACGGGGGCAGGTATCATGGCCGGAAGCCGCGTGGTGGCGCGTCGGCGCAGGGTGCAGGGGGAGCCACTCACCGCGTCGTGGAAGGTGAACTTGCAGTCAAGCTCCTTGCGCGGGGTGGCGATGGCCGTGAGCGGCGGCAGCACCTGCGTCATCTCCTTGAGGATGGTCTCCAGCTCGGCGGCCGCGGGCTCGGGGTCCCGCGCGCCGCTCGCCGCCGCCGCCGCTGCCGCCGCCGCCGCCGCAGCAGCCGCCGCCGCCTGTAGCAGACGCGGCGCGGCCGCGCGGGCGCTCAGTCGTCGGCGGGTGCGCGCGCTCGCGGCCATGGGACTGGGAGTCCTCTGCCGCGCCCCGCATCCCCGCGCCAACTGCCACGCACGCCGGCGCACGGCGGCGCTGCCCAGGGACGCGCGGAGCGGAGAGGGGGCACCGTAGGCAGGGCGCTTCCCCCTCCGGCTCAGGGGTGGCCAGGGCGCGAGCGCACCCGAAAACACAGGGGGCGTCCCCGCACTTCTCACAATTCACACTAAATAAGCCTTTGTTTCCCAACAAATTCCTGTTTTGGAGACTTTCTGAAGATCTGGCCCTGATGTTGGATCACTGCTAGATATTCAGCAAGTAAGTTCTTTCCAAATTCCAATTACGTATACGTGGCGAAGTCATTAATAACAACTGGATCACGAATATCTCAATCATATTTCTTTTTGTACTGAGACAACAAATCCGCACAGTTAGTCCTCCACTTACGTCTTAGTATTAACGAATTAACAATAACATCCCACAAAGAAACGCCAACACTACCACACCACCAAAGCAACGGCAAATGCAATTTTTTGTCCTAGTCCAAAAGGTTGTTACTTTGTGATGCACTTCAAATTGATTGCATTTTTATATACCGGTTGTCAAAAGAATATATCTTCGTCGCTGTCCAATTACTATGTTACTTCCGCGGAAACTTGCAACGTGCGGGTAGCTAGGAAGAGCGCAATGCTAGTGTTTGGTGACCTCAGGGTCATGCAGGTAATGAGTTGGGTGCGCCGGCGGAGCCACCACACGTGCCCCCCAGACAGCCCCCCCCCCCCGTCACTCCAGTTAACATACTTCCATCACAACTCTCAAATCCGACATGCAGCCGAATACGGGCAATCACAGAACTAGGCGTATGGCGATTGTGAATGTTCCCTAGCGTTGCCATCGATTCATCGTTACAGGTATTAAGTAACAAACATAATTACATTATCAACTGCACGATATTACCCAAGTCTACAGTCCTCATTCCTTTATCAGAGTAACGAAGGGCCTACTGCTTTGTAGAAGTTTAAGCGCGAAGCGTCTCAGCGAAACGGCAATTCCTTTGTAGTACTTCGAGGTAGATTGTTTTCTGAATTTGTCATATAATGTTGAGACCGGAATTATTTATGTTCTGGTTCTTAGGTATTTCGCCTTGTGGTGGTGGAACAGTTGTCGTGTATGCGTTTCGCAATAATAATGAGCGTCATGGAAGTGCCCATCAGTTTCAAGAAATAAACGAAATAAATCTTTGCAGAAACACATTTAAGAAATTTTGATACACCACGAATACTCTCCAGAATACGTAACCTAACACTATTGCGATATGTAATGCAAACAAATTGTTACTTTCTCTTATACTTCATCGCATTACAGAGAATTTCGAAAGAAAAAAATCGATGAAAGCGAATTTCATCCATTAGTAAAACGTTTCTTTCATCAATCAAACATTTTTATTTCACAATAAAACTATACGATGATGTTACGCACATTTGTTTGTTATTGCAGTAATACCGCCAAAGAAATGTATGGGAATGAATGTCCGGCTTCCCGCAACGTTTTAGAACACCATGAATCGAAACAATCGCGCATCGACATTCATTTGTCTATTTGTGTTCTTTGCTACGACGATTCTCCCAAGAAAATATTCAGGTTACGCAAGGAAATATCATGTTTGGAGCCTCTTGGAACCTCCTTGCTTAAATAACGGAGGAGACCTCTATCTCGGTTTTAAATATTTCAACATAAATATTACAAGTGAACAAATCACTCATTAATTCCTTTGGCTTCAGCTGATACCTTTCACTTTGGGAATCTTATGTACCAAGGATAAGAGACGTAAGCACATCCTCTTTAACTTACTCCAGCTCCTTTCAATTAACTGTACTTTTAAGCTTAGATTCGAGGTTTCTCTATCTCCTTTTTCATTCAATGACTTGGGAGTCATTACTCTCGTCATCTGGGGTCATGGGGTATATTGCTGCAGACTCGCATTAGAGATATTTGCGTTGGCATTATTTCCAATATTTTGTAAGTGTGTGTAACAGCTGATTATAAACTTTCGACTGCGAGAAGTCCCCTCGTTCAACAGAGATCAATGACAATAAATACTAGTAAGGAAATACAACATAGGGAAAATGTTCCATCTTGGGACTAGTTTTATACAATATTTCCCACGTTTACACAATACATCAGTAGTAAGCACATTCCAGTTTTTCTTTCTAGAGTGCCAGACTGCTGTCCATGGTGTCTTCACGTGAAACGTAAACATACACATTAGCCCAAAAGCCGACGCTACATTGTTCGTGACGGCGAGCTTCCATATTGACACTGAACGACCCCCTTGTCGCCTCTCATCGCTTCACCTAACACGAAAATGAAACTCCCTCTGTTCCATAAAACACGCTCTCGATGCAACGTACTGGTTACGCAAGACAAAACGCTATCCAGAGTCGCGAGACATAATGAGCCACTAAGATCAGAGCTACGAAGCACAATGCACGGCGATTATGCTATTCTAGCAATCAAAGTGGAATGCACTTCACGATATACGATGAGAGAACCAAACTTTCGAAACAATCCATATACTACGAAATAATTATCTTCTCGACAGTTCAAAAACTCATACCGAAACACTTCAAAATGCTTTCATCGGTTCATAATTAAATTGAGTGATCAAACTACATTCTAAAAATGCGAATAGGTAACTCGTGTTCCTCGCAGTTCAATTAGATGATTTTCGTAATAGGATCGATCTCTGTTTCATCGGAATGCTTATATTCTCAGGAATTTTCGATGCTGAAATTAGTTGTTAGTAAAGATGAACTGAAGGCCTAGTAAACAGCAGCTGATAACTTCTTTGTGGCTGTCTCCAGCGCTGCCCAACGCTGCTCGTCATAGCTGAAGTTTTGATCGGGCATATTTTGCTACTTATTTTGTTGCAGGTGTCGTTACATCTCCAATTAGCAATGCCTTCACAATTTCAATTTCCTTCACAAAACATTCAAGATGTGAATAGAATGATAGAGTGATAGTCCTCCCCGATCGAGTAAAATTAGAAATGGAAGTAAAATTAGAAATGGAAGTGTTATTTTAAAAAATACGCCAAATCACTTATCACAGCTTTTACACAAAAACGTTTCGAAAACTAAAGAAATGAAAATTTTATTTTTATGGAATGAATTTAATAGCCTTTATTATAGACATTTAATGAAAATCAGCACAATGACGAAAACTATTGAAGTAGCATTGATCAGAAGGCAGAGAGCACTCGAGTTCGCATTATACCGTAGGTGTCAGGGATTCTTTTCACAACACTTTTCCCTCGCATGAGCAATTGCTTTAATTACCAGTACACTTTCTAACATGCAAACAAATCAGCCTTTTGGGAATTATTTATTACGCTAGAAAATGTATTTACCGTTTCCAACGCAACTGAAAATCTACTTAAATTCGTCAAATAATTCTGAAATCTTTCCAAGATTTCTACGCAGGATTGCTCGTAATAACTTAATATTGCTATGGCGTGAAGTTAATATTGTCGCGCATCACGGTGTCCGAAGCAATTTACGGGTCTATCCAACAAGAAAAATTGCGCGAGAATGATGAAGAATTGCTTTATGAGCATACGTGTGGCGCCTTAAGATGATATCTCGATTCTTCCCCTCCAAATATTCAAAAAGCGAATAAGACGTAAGTGGAGGTAAGCAGTCTCCGCGCAACCCTCGCTGACAGCTCACGGCCTCTAAGAGGGGCTCGCATCGCAAGAGAGGTTCCGGCCGCGTCCGGCGTCTCACTTACCGGGTCGGCAAGTAGCCTGGGCAGCGCCAACGCGGCCAGGTGGGTGCGGGAGGAGGGCACGCCCCCTGCGCGCGCCAGCCCGTTGGCGCGGTGGTCGCCAGCGCCGGCGTGTTTGGCGGCGACGGAGCTGCGCGTCGCTCCTGTCGCCGAGCCGTAGCTCCCGCCGCCGCGATAGCCGCCGGACGACGACGGCTTGGAGAAGGTCCCGCGCGGGCCGTGGGCGCCGGCAGCGGCGGGGGCGGGGGCGGGCGCGGACCGGCCACCGCCGCCACCGTCCCGGTGGCCGGGCTTCTTGAACTCGGCGGGGGCGGGAGCCGTAGCGGGCGGGGGCGGCGGGGGCTGGAGGCGCGCGGCCGCCGCTGCCGCCGCCGCCGCCGCCGCGGGCGCGGGGCTGGCCGGCGGCTGGCCCTCGATGCCGATCAGATGCTTGGTGTTCTCGAGCAGGTGCTGGATGAGCGCGTAGTTGCCCATGCGGCGCTGGATCTGGTGCGTCTGCTCGTCGCACGCCGACGGCGCCACCTGCGCACGCGCCGCCGCTAAGTGTTCGCCCACCTGCCGCCTCGCGCGCCGTCACCATCGTCGCCTCCGCACGCTTCGCAAACTCACGTGCGGCGATAATATTGTCTCTGAGGCAACCGTACCGGTCAATAAAACACGTTTGAAGAAAGAAATACGTAAACGCTTTTCCGGAAAGAGGTGCACCCGAACTGCGATGGATTATACCATTCCAACGTCTGTTATGTGTAACATTCATCCCATCTTAGTTGCCATCTTTGGGGAGAAATATGCATTTGCATCGGGCTGTGAATTGGGGAGTCCACTGAATGAACATCTTAAATCTGAAGAACAATTTGCGTGTACCTAATACACGCTTGCACAAAATATGCCAATAAGATGCTTGAGCTCCAGCGTGATTCGACTTTTCAGTTTTGAAAAGGCAGAAATGGAAATGAACGAATCATTTTTCAAGTTAAAATGAATAATAATAGCTATTCGTAAAACCACTTTACTTTAGGCTTTTGATTTAGGTTGGGGCTTGTAAGAGTGACATGTAAGGGTGTGTCGTAACTAAACTATGTTTTACTCCAGCATCAAAACATTTGCTACACCTTATTGATTTCTAATCCTACAATTAATAGATCATACGTTTAGGTACGACGTTAGGAACACGCACTTCGTCGTTGTGTCATCAGCTCCATTAAATGAAAAGAGCGTACCAGTTACATTATGCCACTCAATAATTCCTGTACAGGCGATTCGATTAATTTCACAATCAGATTAAACATAGGGAATGAGAAGGGAAGGAAACGAAATGAAAATTATATATTATCCTTGTGTTGCGGTTGCAGAGTGACTACACGTCGCAACTAACATTCATGACTCATGCGTTAAGGACCGTTCGGGGAAGAGTCGGTAACAAGAACGATCCTCAATTCTGGCTGCACTTAAGCTCTGACTTTCCCGCTACACGACTGTGGCGATGCCTTTCTCCGTAGTTCGGAAAACTTGTCCAACCCATAATTAGCAGGAAAAATATAAATCTGTATCTATAAAAACGTCGTGTACGAGTATATTTGTGGGATGCAAACCGTTTAATGATTACAAATCTGCTATGTTGCCATGAACATAAAAATTCATTTCAAATTAAACATTTTTCACATTTAAAAAAGGAAAAAAACAGAAAGGAAAGTATGATTTAATAGTTACAATGTCTGGCAGGCACCTGCATATCTGAAACACTGTGATACGTGTAATGCTGTCCAGTCAGAAATTTCTTGAGGTATAAGAAAAGATGGCCATCGGAGGGTGAGATCTGGACTGTTAAGTGGATGGTCATGCGTTCGATCACACACGATTCGGTTTACAACGCATCATCTGCAGCAGTTCCGCTGGGAGGTGTTTGATCATTAAATCCGAAAAAACATGTATTATGAAACGGCAAAATATGTACAGTGATATATAATATCAAATTTATAGAACATAACATCCAAACAATACATTTTAATAACTTGAAATTTTAAGATGCGTATTGAACCATTTTAAGAAATAAATATTGCTTGGGTAGCTGGATTAATTTTTTTAAAAGTACATTTTTATCTTTGGAGGTAATGATAGCCTTTATATAAACGTGGGAACTCAATTATCGGCAAACACTGTTTGTAGTACCGGAGTTTCCCGGTTAGTACCGCACCTGTAGTACCACACCTGTTCAGAGAAGAGCAGAATCTGCAACTGTATGTGAAATTAAACTAATTACTTGATATTATAGGAGATTAAATTACACGGGTTTACTTTTCAGTTCGGTAATAAAGATAAAATTTCGAAGAGTAGGCTTGTGCTTGCCCAATCCTGTATTTTCGTATGGACAACTTTACAGAGCTTTCTCGAGACCAAAAACTTTTTGTAATATTTTTGTGACTATCAAGGAAGGCGAAAAGCTGAGTCAAGGAAACTTGTATAATTACTTCAAATGTTTTTCAGGAAGTGTTGTGAATTGTTACAAGAACATGTCTATAACACTGAATAAACTTTCATTCAAAATTTGTTTCAAACATCAATTTCATTATTCTTTATTTTAATTTTAAATTCTATAAGTACATTGATAGTTACGTTTTTAATTTTTTTAAACAAATAAACACGTTTCGTTAACACCTTTCCCTCTTAATAGGGAAAAGGAAAGATAGGGAAGAGAGTGAAATTTAACATGCGAGAGTTCTCGCATGGGTACGCTAGTATACCGAATTTGATTTAGGAATAAATTAATTTCATAGTGATATTATCAGGCCTTCGCCACTTCCAAGCCAATTGTCATTTATTCCATTTTTCTCAAAATTCCTAATAACTACGAAACTTTATGCACAGAAAATCTGACAGAGTGTTAGCCTCAACAGCTTTAGGGAGCGGAGATCTACTTGGACAGTCCTTGAAGACGCACCGCTTCTACTGCGTCTCTCTTTCCACAGCCTGCACGCAAGGTCAATGCCAAGCTGCTCTAGGTCGTGGCCCCACGACCAGGCAATGCCCAACGCTCTCCCAGACTCCCGTCTGCAGGTAGTGGAGGAAGATAAGTGTCGACGTCATGTTTCAGTTTCGTTGTCTTTAATGACAGTGACGTAGGTAAGGTAAGAAGTGACAGTGAAGGAAATAATTCTCAGAAGCACAATTCCATCAAATTTAAAAGTTATTGTTTGAATGTCATTTCTAATGTTCATTCTTGAAACTCCCGTTCTAGGAAAAATAGTATCTTCTGTCTATAATAAATACATTAAAATAAATTGTGTTCTTGGATTTTCTCATCGATTTTTTCTCGTGTTATTACATCTTTTCTTTGCAAACTTGGAAGTTGGATGAAACCTTGAGAGAAATTTGAATCATGAAGCGGACGTTGTTTTAGTATGTGTTTTGTTTTGCACCAAATTGCACGTTTTAAGTGATGCTGCCTGAAAATTGCACATTTTCAGATTTTCTGGACAAATTTGCAAGATTCATGGTTTCATTGCATAAAATATAATTTTTATATTATCAACTTGTTTTAATTTATCTTTTTTAGCTTCCATTTAAGAAACAAGTTTTTATGGCATAACCCAACAATGCATTCGGGTGGTCTCTGAAACCTGAGTGCCGTTTAAAATGTATCAATTCTGAATTTTGTTGCCCTATGAACTGAGAATCAGCACCTTTCATGATGCATGATGATTTTTGTCTCATTAAAATTTCCGAGTTATAAGGTCCGCGTCCCTTGGTTGCGGCCGCTCAGAAAACGCTGTTCGGGATCTATCTTCCCAATCGGATAATATATTCGTTTTTTCAGACTTCGCTGAACTTACCAACACAAGACGGCATGCGCGAGTCACATTTGGTCCGGGCAGGAAGCTTAGCGACAAGCTCCATTGCGTTTCAAATTTATCAAATTTCTCGTAACAGACCCTAGGAGGTTCAAGAGAGAATGAACGCAGATTTGACAGTTTTAAACAGCATGCACACTTTGGTATTTACTCTTTTGTTTTTTTTATGGTAATTTAATTTTGTGTTCTAATATTTAAAATGTCAAAAATGGTTTGTTTAAACAATACGTACAAGCTTAATTGTAATATTAAAATTATAATATTTCACTCACTTTAAATATCTCATTCAAAATTAAAAAAGATAAGTTGATAAATGAATTAACAGGAGTTTTTAGGCTACATAACATTTTTGCGAAGTCTTGATAATTTTATTGCATTTTTGCACGTTTTGGTGTTTTTACTGAACGTCTTAGAGAATTTTACTGAATGAAAATCCGGTCTTTACTAATAAAACTTATTCCGCCCCAACAATTACGGACAATTAACGTGCGAGTGATTAACTCTAACAAGCCAATTAATTTTGATTTTTAAAACTCCCGAAAAACTTGTACAGTCGAACAGGCAGAAAATAATTTTTTTAAATCTCAAAATTAACTAACCTACAGAAAATGTTAAATAATAACAATATATACAAATCTTCCCAATTTACACAATAGTTTTTCTTTCCTGTAATATTTAAACTGGATATATTAGGTTTCATAAAAAACGAAACACGTTTTCTATACGAAAAACAGAAATGAAAAAGTAAGAAAATATATCTGAGTAGTGACGGTATTAAATTTCAAAAACGATATTACATTTAGAATGAGTTTAATGAAATGGCGGTCATTGAGAACTTAAGCACTACAACAGCTGTAAGATGTGCATGCTACTTACCCGGACGGGCGCGCCGAAGAGCGGCGCTCCCGCGGGCTCGGGCTCGCGCTCCGCCTGGGACATCTGCGCGCGCGCCTGTCGCTCGCGCTCCCGCAGGCGGTCCCGCTCCACGCTGCAACATACCACACTTCACTTTCAACAGCAATCCTGCAAGACGGCACGATTCACAACATACTGAATATAAGGCATAACACACAGTGTATCTAAAGGCCGCCTCAATTTACGGCCGTTTCCATAAGACACATGTAAAATATTCCCATATTTAAGCGATTGACAGGCTCCAAGGTCAACGGCCAGCTACGTTAATAAAGTTATATGTATTGCACGAAAATACTTTTCTGGCAAATTTGATCCGTAACGCTATAGAAAAGCTAGATTCATGTAGTTTACTACTGATTCCGGGTTACGTCGGGACACATCATCAGAGTACACAGAACTGATACCTAGAGTTGTTTACTTCGCGGAGCCGTTCATTTGCTTCACAAAACAAATTGTTTTCATGCATTCTCTGAATATTCTTCAGGGGGTAAATTGTAGCTTGAAACATGCAGGGTGACCAGCGATCTGACTTTTTGGAATTCAAGGTTTTTCCCGCTTTCCAGGTCTGAGAATACTCATTTTCCAGGTTATTTTTTGCACATTACAACATATTTTTTTACCTTCTACCGCTTACGCAGTAGAGAGAAAGTTATGCAATGCCGTGGGTAAAAACTGCGACTTTTAGGCAGAAAAACTCTTATTGACGGGCCCTGGTAAGAAAAAAGTGGATAAATCGGGTTGCAAAATTTAGAAAAGAAAGTAATTCCACTAAATCCAGTAGCTAAATTTAGGGAGAAAATCCTCTAACACGTGGTGTGGCCAGAATCCATGTTTTGTGGGTCCTTGACATCGAAAACTTGGTTGACGGGAAAACGTTCGTCCGTCAGTGAACCTAAACCGTCCAGCCAATTTTCTTGAAAATTGATATTCCTTAATCGATCTGGCAATGCCGCAGCACCTTAAATTTGAAATTGATTTTTTAAATTTTTTAAGGGTGTACTTTACAAGACGTCCCTGAGACATTTTCGACATTTTCAAAATTTTCAAAGAAATGGCTTCATCGTTTTTTATTAATTTGTTTTGTTGGATAATGTGAAGGCAGTTTAAGAGAATAGTGCAGGTCTCATGTTCATTGAAACCCTAATTATTCGATAATTGCTAAAGTTCAAAATTTATCGGAGTCTTCCTACAATTACATATTATTATTAAAGATAGATTTCGAAATTAGGTCCAGTACAATTTTTCGAAATTTTAAGTACTTTTCGCATAATTTTGTGTGAAATATGGGCAATGTTTAATTTTCTTTAAACAAGATTTTCTCAAAAACGGCAGCAACAATTTTGTTTCAATTTACACCACCGATAGAGTTTAGGACGTTGAAAAGTGCAGGTATCATGTTTGTTGAAAATTTTGATTTTTGAAAATTGCAACCTCTCTACAACTACAATTATGAGGATATTCTTTTGCTAGTGAAATAAGTTCATAAAAAACAGACCTTTAAATAATGTCGAATTCAATTTTTCGAAAATATGAGATTTTTTCGAAATTTTGTGTCAAACGTTGACTTTTTAAAACAATTTTTCTTAAAAAACGGCACAATTGTTTTCGAATTTGGACCTTAGATAGCGTAAAGGACGCTAAAGAGAATGGTGCAGGTCTCATGTTAGTTGATGTGCCCCATTATTCCAAAAGTGGAAAAAAAAATTGCTTCTTACTACTTCAATTGTGAAGATACATTTTTTTCTTAATGAAATGTGTTCATAAAAAACAGATCAAGTAAGGTCATGTTGAATTTTTCAAAAATATTAGTATTTTTCGTGAAATTTGGCATCAAACATAGTCGCGCGTTTCGAATTTCCTGCGCTTCGTGAACATAATATGAGAGGTTTTTGGAAGATATAATTCTTATACAAAAAAGTAGATTGGTGGAAGGTAATAAAATTAACTTCGAACTAACAAATTACTTCTTTATTTCAAGAAATTTTGATCGCTGATTATGGTATGTTTCATTTGTAAAAGTTTGAAATTATGAAATTAATTTGTTCCTGGCTATCGAAATACACGCTGATTTGCACCACAGGCGCTTCTTTGAATCGGTGGCGTTTAGATTATATTAACAGTATTTCTAATACTTTACATGAAAGAAAAATTGAAAAATTTGAGTACCAACATTTTAACTTTCATTTCATATTACTACCTGTGCTGCCTTGGGGAACAATGCAGCGATGCAAATAGGGTCTACTCGTATTTCCTGGCGCGCAACCCCGTTAAGATCTCCGCATGTTCATTTTCTTCGTGCACCCTGTCAATTCGGACACTGTCACTCTTCATCTCCGTATAGGCTATAAGCAAAGATAGCTTCGACTGCGCTCTTCTACAAAAGAAGTTAAAATTCCCTTTAAATATTATGGACGTGATAACATTGTCGTTTCGATCGGAAAAATATCAATGTGGTACCGCGGATGTCATTAAAGAAGTGGCGCGACACTAATAGAAACTCAAACTTACATGTATTGTAGTAGTGTCAATAAATAATAATAATAATAATAATAATAATAATAATAATAATAATAACTAATCGAAACTCAGCTATTGAGTTCCCGGCGAGACGTATGTTCCGCAAATATGTCGTCCATGCATATGCTACCCAAACGTAACCATATAACTGCTATGGGGGTGCTGCTACCCATGTTACACCTATACAAGCGGCTGAGTTTGAAGTTGTGTTATGCGTGAGTCAAGAACTTCGCAATCCTCAAGAAAACTTGTCACACTTCTCATACAGACTTCGATTTTAACAGTTGTCATTATCATGTACCGAGTTGAATTCTGCACTTAAGTGAATACGATGCCGTATGTGAATTCGTGCTAAATGCTGAAAAAAAATTGAAAATAACAAAAAATCCCGGTTTTTAAATCAAATTCCCGGCTTTTCCAGGCTTTTTCAAATTCCCGTTTTTTCCCCCCGGCTTTCAAGGATTCCAGGTTCGCTGGCCACCCTGAATATAGTTGGAAATCAAGCTCACGAATGAAAAGCAACAACCAGTAATGTGGAAAGGAAAATAATGCAAATGCTGGAAATTGAAACATTTTGTAAACCGAGTCGTTTAAGTGTTTAGGTGGAAACATTCCTTTTTTTTGTTGTAATTTTTAAAGTAATTAAAAATGCGAAAACGGAGAAAGTATACATCACTTCCTTGCACACAAAATTAGACCGGATGACCGTTACAACCGCCA